>JAQSVH010026407.1:0-10818 GCA_029448705.1 Adansonia digitata | reverse complement strand
CCACACCCTATTAGTTTGTTCTTTTGGTTGATCAACAGGAATATTCTTTCATATGTTTGGCGAAATGGAAAATAAATGTGGCTGAAACTGCCCTGGTCATTCTTTAAGATCAGAAGGATAGAAAGAGATGGAATATCTGTATCTTCTTTGTAATCCTTGCGCTATTGGGGAATCTTTCTGATAAAGATAGATTCATACACTAAATCCAGGTTGTGCAATCTGTTATGTTTTTTTTTAAGTGCTTCTGCACTATGTTACTCAGACTCGGGTGCGATTGTTGAGTGTGTTTAATGTTTTCCAACATTTCCATGTATTTGGAAGGTCTTTGGAGGATCATCTTCTTAGACCAATGTCTGGAAATGTGTCAGAGATGAGTTCTTTAAAAAAAATGAACAGCCAGAGCAACATCACTTATGCATGTCTTATTTTATCATCCCTCTCCTGTCTTTTTATACGTTATATAATACAGATACAATGTGCATCGATTCCAACTAATTGAAGATTTATTAAAATTAGTGTACTATGTTAGTATATTAGCCATTTTCATTTTAAAATGATTATTAGTGGACTTACTCATCTATGACATTTGACTTGCTAGGAGGGAGATTCAAGAATGTAGCAGGTTATTCGTGATAATCTAAACTTCACTGAAGAAATATTAAGTGCTACCTTGTATTCCCGGCAGTTGGCAGCGCAAATGACACTAGCCAAAGCTTATGTCATAATTGCAAAAGAGCACAATAATTTTTACCTTGCCTGGGCCCTAAGTTCAAAGATTCTGAGTTGCCAACTTTTGCTTTCGAACTCTGCAATGAGAGGTCGGCCTGTTACACTGGAGGAAGCAGAGCCGATAGTTAGCAGTCTATCATCTCTAATTCATAAGGCACCATTGCAACTACGTTAGTGATGATGAAATCTCATATTCGAGCCCTTGAAGAGCGAGCTAATGCAGCAACCGTTCAAAGTACAGTGTTTGGACAGTTTGCGATTGGAACATTTCTGAAGAGTCTTCACTGCCTAGTTGTCAAGCTTTCAGATGATTGGCTTAGAAGGCCACTCCGTTAAGACCTTGCGAGCGAGCGGAGAAACTCTCCTCAACTTGTCAACAGCAATCTCTACCATTTCTGCATATTTTCAGACAATGTCCTCGCCACCTTGATAGTGGTTAATTCTACAATTTCCAGTGCTGGTCATACTAAACAGTTAGTTGTCCACATTATCACCAATGGGGTTAGCTATGGAGCTATATAGGCTCGGTTCCTTAGCAATGTGCAGAACATAGAGGAGTTATCTTGGTTGAATGCTTCTTATTCTCCCACTTTAAAGCAGCTCGAAAATCAAGATTCGAAAGTTGAGCCAAAATTGCGGAACCTTAAATATATATCCTTGTTGAATCACCTCTGGTTTTACATACACGAAGATCTATCCGCAGCTTGAGAAGATAGTATTCCTTGATGATGATGTTGTTGTTCAAAAAGATCTAACACCTATTTTCTCATTGGATTTGCATGGAAATGTAAATGGGGCAGTGGAGACTTGTCTCGAAGCATTTCATCGATTATTACAAGTATCTAAATTTCTCGAATCCAACCATCAGCTCAAAATTTGATCCGCAAGCATGCAGATGGGCATTCGTCATGAATGTTTTTGATCTGATTGCCTGGAGGACTGCAAATGTCACTGCGAGATACCATTACTGGCAGGAACAAAATGCTGATCGGACACTCTGGAAACTCAGAACTCTTCCTGCTGGTCTTTTAGCTTTTTCTGGCCTCACCGAACTACTTGATCGGAGATGGCATGTGTTAGGATTAGGTTATGATTCTAACATCGACAAAAGCCTGATCGAGACTGCAGCAGATGTTCACTTCAATTGGAACATGAAACCATGGTTAAAATTGGCCATTGGAAGATGTAAGCCTCTATGGAAAAGGTACATAAATCTAAGCCACCCATATCTCCAAGATTGCCTCACAAGTTAAAATTTTCTTTATTTCGTTATTTTTTTTTAAAAAAAGTTCTTATTAATTTATGAGATCTTCAATGATATAAATCCATGAGCCTGATCATGTTTTCCTTGTATAGTCAGTAATTGAAAACTTTGTCTCTGTTAGGGGGATTTTATATTTCTTTTTTCTTTTTCTTTTCCTTTTAGTTTTACTTTTTCATCATAGTATTGTGAAAAGAAAAGAAAATAATGGGTTTTTTTTAATAGCAGAGAAAGTTTGATAAGTGAAGGGATTTAGGAATTCATTTTTGGCTTCCGGAATTTTCTTTTTCCCATCAACCAAACAGTGGGAATAATCTCTCTGCTCTTTTGTATTATATATCATTGTTGAATCTACCCTTTTTTTTCCCTCATAGCAGACACGAAGCAGTTTACGAAGTTTATGTTACCCATATTCAAGTTGAGTATTGGATACAAATATTGTCCGTATGATGTATTTAATTTTTTTTATATATTTAAAAGATTACCGGATGAAGTATAATTCTTTAAAAGTAAGACAATACATTGATTTTGGTTTTGGATCATTTGGTGGGGTGATGTACTTAACTGTCAATGGCTGATACCAATTTACGAAGTTAAATTTATAGCATCAGCTTCTGTTTTTTGTAATTTTCGTTGGTTTCCATTTCTTTCATCAGCTGTTCCAGAAGTTGCAAGGTTTTTGAAGACGTTTTGCATGAATAAATGTCCTTGTTACTAAGTTATTCCAATTTTTTATTTTTGTTTTTTATTTTTATTTTTATTAAAATATTCGAATCTAATATATATATATATAAATATGGATATGGGATATGACCTTATCTTGTAAAGGCTTTTCAAATATATATAAAAATTAAAAAAAATTAAATATATTCGTATTAAATATATATCTATATTTAATATTTATATTTGAATTTAAATAATTGAAATCTCAATTACGATGATCTTTGTCTATATTTCATTTTAAGCAAACCGATGATGGTCCAATAAGAATCAGGCTTTTGAAGCACTATCCTGTGAAGCAGGTGAAGGACCACCTCCATGTGCCAAACTTTGAGGTGCTAATTCTCAGTCGCGATCGATGCCATAGGGTCACTCTTGGCCATGCCAAAGGCAATCTTGGACCCAGTATGATCCATTGTCAGTGACTCTGAGGGTGTACAAAAAATCAGTTAACCAACAAACTTATCAAATCATTGCTATTTGATCCATTTGAGCCGGTTTTGTGATTGATTGGTTAAGTTGATTTAAAAGTGTTTAATTAATTTATTTACGATTTTAAATTTTTAGATCAAATTGATAATAAATTTTATATTTAATTAAAAATTAAATAAAATTATTTTTATTTAAGTTCAAACCAATTTGATAACCTATAATAAATCATAAAAAATCCATACAAATAACTTAAATTGATAAAATTCAAACTCATAACAATAACCCAAACCAAAAAAAAAAAAAACCGAACAAAATAAATTTAATTCAATTAATTTAATTTTATAAATTAATTCAATTTAATTAATTTTTAGAATTTTAAAATCAAAAGCCTCATAGGTCACATCAGGGCTTAAGGTCCCTTTCGAGAGCCGTTCCCATGCTTGGTGTCTTGGGTTGGGACCATTCCATGGCCGATAGCCAACCATCTCTTTCTCTTCAATTGGCATTTGGCAGATATTAGTGAGATATTTGGGCAATGAACTACCCAATGTTTCACATATTTTAATAGCAAACTCAAAAAATGACAATCAACAAAAGTGGAGAACTTGCTTCTTTGATTTGTACTCTGTTAGCTGAATTCGGTTAGGTGTTGGACATAAATGTACTTTTGTTGCTGCTTTAAGGTCGGTCAATATATTCAATTAGATGGAGCATTTGGTTAAGGTAAATAGTATCGAATTAAAAAAATAATTGTAATATGATATAAAAATAATTATTTTATAATTTAATTTTTTGATAATTAATACTAAAAATTTGATAGTTATTTTATCGTGATAATATTTGTTATATCTATATTTAAAATAAATGTGATATTATCAAAATATGGCTGCAATAGTAATTTCAACTTCTGAAATGAAATTGGCAACCTGCCATTAGAGAAGAAGGCTATGCAACTCGATGATGGTACTTTAATTGTAGACATGTTGTACGTATAAAGAGACTAAAAGATAAAAAACATATAATGAAGAATCAACCATACAATTAATTGAGATTGAGAAACAAAATAAGTATGTTTCGATTAAGCATCGGTAGTTTTCAGCTGGAAGCTTTGACTGAGCACCGGTACTATCAGCATTCAGTAGCTAACATTTGGCCAAACTAGGACAGCCGAGGACCAAGACCGGTGATGCCATGGTCCAGCCTCATAGCTTGATCCTTATTAATTGCCGGTGGCTAAGTGTTTTTTTTTTTTTTTCATTATCATCATCATCAAAGGAGGTCTTAAACTGGACATTAAAAAAAATATTGCAAGCAGATATTAAAATTTAAATTTTAAATTTATTAAATATTAATTGATTATATAAATTAATTAAATTAAATTTTTATTTCATTATATTAGAATTTTTAATTTCAATATTAGAAATTAAACTTTGATAATTTTAACTATCAACTTTTTTTAATTAGCTAGAAGTGTGTTTTTATCGATTCATATTATTACTTTTTGTTATAATTTATTTTATCAATTATTAATATTTAGTGGAACCGTCTTTTCAATTAAGTATTTTTACGAAAAAACTAATCAGGCAAGTTAATTTGGTCTAATTTTTCACAGAATATTGTGGTTTTGAAATAAAAAATTAAAATAAAAATTGATAGAACTGAATAAATAAATAAATAAACACCGTATAACTTTCGAGTTTTCAAAATTTTCATGTAAATATTTTAATCAGAGCTCTTAAATTTATTGTATTAGTTTTGATTTTCCATTCATAGTTTTCTTGCAAAACGTTTTTAGTCATAAGCATCATGAATACTTAAGAATTTGTACGTCTTGCTGTTCTTAAAGTGTTTAGCATTTTTACACTTAAGTATTTGAATTAGTGATTGGTGCATAATTTTCCATTCAAAGAACAAAAGCTGGATTTTTTTTTTCTCAAGTAAAAAGTGTTTAGCGTGTGTGTATTATATTTCAAAAATATAAGGTACCTCTGTAAATTAGGATTTCTCATGGATCAAGTCACACCGCGGCTAAAATGAAATTTGAAATTTAAATTTAAGCTTAAATTTGATTTTACTTGATGATCTAAATTTTTATGTAAAAAATAATTAAAAAATTATTTTAATTAATATTTATATATTTTATAATTAAATTTAAATAAAAATATTATTTTATTTATTAAATAGTATCCGAGCTAAACTTGATCAATTCAAATCAAAAAAATAAAAATTTAAATTTAACTCGATTTAAGCTGGACTTATTGAATTATCTGATCCTTGAGGAGATTTACATAACACCCTGACTTCTAACTTTTCAGCAAAGGCACAGGCAATCTCCTTCAAGGTTGCAACGAGAACCTTTTAGATCAAGTCCCCATGAAAACTTCTCAATTTCTCATACCATATCATTGTTTAAGTCAAAAGGGACCACTCCGAAGCTCAACCCCTAACACTACAAAGATCAATATCCCCAAAAGGAGCACATCAAGTTCCTAACTAATTTAGCCCCACCCACCCCACTGCCATACCCTATTCTAAACTCGAAGGCCAAGGGTGCTCAAAACCCACATTTAATGTACACAAACATTTAAGTAAATGATGAAAAAAAGATACTGAATTCCATTCCATAATCAACCAATCAGTTCATCACCAATCACCATTTATATCCGTGATCCAGAGATGGCAAGCTCATTTCCCACAAAAAATATGTACTCAAAATCAGTGCCAGGGCCTTTTGGAAAACGGTGGGGACTCACTGGGATCATTCATCACACTTCGGAACTCAAAGTTCCATGATTCATAGAGATGTGCGAGATTTGAGACTACTTCTGCCACCCCCCCCCCCCCCACGCCACCCCAACCCACCGGTTTACCAGTAACATCCACAGCCACCACCCACCTAAATTGGGTCCATAAATTCCCACATCATCGTTCTCATCACCTAGATATTTAAATAACAATCGTAATATAATTTTTTTTAATAATTACTGTATACTTATGATTTTTTTATTATTAATATTTAACGACGTAACATTTTACAATACAATTTCCACATTATCATCAATCTATATTGGCGAGCACTAAGAAAGAAAAAATCTCCCTCAACCGACCCAATGGGAGAGGAGGGACGAACAAAACAGACCGGACACTACCCTACCCGCCGTCCAGGGTCGAAAGAGTCGACCTACCAGGTTAACCCACTTGGTTGGCCCTACGCATTAACACACCATCCCCGGGGTGAATCACCACCACCGTCACGTAAGAGTCACACTCGCGCATGCGACATGTCACTACCTTCCGGGGACCCACCAAAAACAACAACTTCCCAACTGACTTCTTTAGTAAATAGTGGCAGTTCGCTCAAATAGTTAACATTACCTCTTTCTTGTCCGTACAGGTCCCCACCCCCCCCAACCTTTAATCTAAATGGTAGTATAACGGAAATCCAATGGAGTTTCATGTATATAATGTAAATAAAAAATTAAAATTTAGGGAAGAAAAAAATAACCATATAAGAAAAAAAAAACTGACATGAAAGATCAAACTGGAAATACCTTCCAAAATCACCAAAATAAAACTTAAATATTAGAAAAAGAAAAAAAAAGAAAAGAAAATATTAAAAAAATTTACACAAGAAGAAACAGTAACTCTCTTTAGTTTATTTACCTTAAGCCTTGAGGCTTTCTTTGATTTTCTTCCTCCCCATTTTTTTTTATTTTTTTAAAGAGAGTTTTTTTCCCCCAATTTTGTAGTTAATAAATAATTTAAAGAAAAAAAAGGGTGAGAAGATTTACGGGAGATTGAGGGTGGGATGATCTTGATCATTCCATTGACTCTGGCTCCAGTATGACTGATCTACGGCGTTAGGAAGATCAAACAATCCTTGATCTCCACTCCCTTGCCAATCCAACGCTCCAAATCCACTCTCTGATCTATTATGCAAATTTGAAAGCTCAACCTGCACCGTCTGATCAAGCAATCCCTCAGTGATTTCATCCCCTTCCACACTCATCATCTTTTGCTGCTGCTGCTGCTGCCACTGTCCTTGATCAAGTCCTTGCCCATTTAATGCCGTACAGAAATCAAACGACATCGTTTCATTGTTTGATGAAGTAATGAAGCTCGTAAAACTCCCAATCTCCGGAAATATGCCGCCGTCTGATCCTTGTTCCAGCAATCCTGGCTCGAACACTAAATTGTTAGGGTTTCCATATAACTTTGACTCGCTTACATTTATCATGTTAGAATGAGATGTTACTGCCGACGCCGCCTCCGCCGTGCCACCAGTAGAACTATTATTGTTGTTGTTGTTTTTATTCGGCACTACAACGTTAGAATTAGATGCTATAAGACTCGAGCTTTCACTGCTAGAATGAGAATTCGCTTTACGTAGATCACGGTGTTGCTGCTGTCGTTGCTGTGGCTGTGGCGGTGCGGAGGCGGCGGCGGTGGTTGTAGTGGTTTGAGATGAAGGTTTGGTTTTCGACCGCTTGGCTTTGCGGCAACCACCACCGACGGGGACGTTACGGAGGACACCGCCTTTTGTCCAGTAACGACGGCAGCTCTTGCAGAAATGACGTGGCTGAGAGAGGTTGTAGTTGTTGTAATAACAGAATTTCGTGTTGAGCGAGTCGCAACGCGGACACTTGAGTGCTTGGTGGTTTTGGTGGTGCTGCGGTCGTAACCTTCTGTCTCCTCCTCCTCCTTCTCCCCCGCAGCCGCCACTGAATATTAGGCCACCTCCGATCGATTTGATGTCTTGCATTACTCCCAACAATTTTCGCTCCAAAATTTTAAAAAAAATTAAAAGCAAAAATTTTTGCAAGAAGATAAAATCTCGTCAGTGAAGAGTTTGCCTTGCAGAGAGAGAAAAAAGAACATAAGAGTTTTTGAATTTATAACAAATATTAAAAATCCATTTCCGTATCTTTTAGGAACAAAATTATTTTCGAATTACCAAATTTACCCTTTAGAAACCTGTAGCTTGAGAAAGTACGACATTTGCCTTGAGAAAGTACGTTTCGGGGAAAAAATAGTTTTAAAAAAGATTCCGTGTGGTCGTAAGTAATTCGAGTTAAGTTTAAAAAATTTGAATATCATCAAATTATTGTAAAGTTGAGTTTAAGCTTAAACAGTTCAAGATCTTTTAAGGGATTGTAATTTGAATATATTAATATTAAATTTAATTTAATTTTTTATTTTTAATTATTATTAAAACATTAAAATTAAAATTAAAATTTAATATTAATTATTAAATTTAAAATCAAATATAAATATAAAATTTAATAATTATTAAATAAATAAATTTAATCAAACCTAATTAAATAAATTCTAACAATTTAATTTTAACCTCAATATTAAAAAACTTAACCAGATTTAAACTAAGCTCACAAGCTTTTATGTGACTTGAACTGTGCTCAAATATTCCAACGGTGAGGATGAGATTATAGGGAGGGATTAGGAAATCGGATAACTAGACGGATGAAGAGATCGGGACCGTTGACAGGGGATACGTGCAGGGTACAAAACGGAAGGGTATTGATGTCCACAAATCAGGTATCGAGTTGTCGGCCACCTCAATTTATCTGCTGGGACTACAACAACTGGTCTAGAAACTGCCACGTTGCTCAATATTATTGGTGTCTTATAAAAAATTTATACGACCAGGTTTACTGTACCTTCGAAGCTAATCCCTCCGTCCTCAGTTCCCTGAGATTGCCAAACGCGTCGTAACAGTGTTGCTTGGAAATTGACACTGATAAATATCATAAGTTATTTTATTTTTTGAATTTTATTTTTTACAAATTACAATTTTTAATGATATAAGTACAAAAATAAATTATAAAACTCTAATAATAACTTATTATTATTTATAAAAAATCATTAAAAAAAACAAATGAGAATATAAAAAAATATATTTAATATAAAATTATAACAAACTCACAATTTGAATTGCCCTCCACTAATTAAACTTTAAATTGATTAAAACTTATGTAATAATAAAAGAAAAGAATTATACTAACAAATAAAAAAAAGGCATAAAAAGAAATATCAGTAATATAAATATAAATTTATTTCTGAAAAAGACTATTAAAATTTGATTTCAAATGAATTAAACATAATATTTTAAAATCGAATCAAGTTTTGAGCAAATAATTTTTTTTACAGTTTGAACTTCGATCAATGGGCAACGAAAAGGAGAAATAAGATTATTATTACATAAATTTAGCATCATTATTCTTCTTTCTATTTTTATTTTACAAAAGCTATTTAATTAAGTAAAAAAATCATAGCATTGTATTTCGAACTCCGAAGTTTAATGAAGATCAAACTTATTGCTTTTGGACAACCAAATCAATTGCTTAACTAAGTTAATAATTTTCATTTTATACGTTGATATTGCTTCAACCGCACTAGTGTTCACAATAGTTAGAGTCCTAACAATATTACATCTCAACCCCAACAATGAATGCGATAAGGATGCAAAGGGTGCCATAATGTGGATCGGCATTATATCAGTATCCCTATAATTAACCCATCTCTAAGATTTAGACATTTAAGAATGTCTTTATATGCATCTCATCTAGTAGCTTGATCATACATCTTACAATTTTTATTATGTGTCCTTAGGGAAACTTGTTTGTGGAGATTTTCTTGGTTAGAAAGTTGGTGAGTTGAGCCGTCAGAGACTGTTAGATCTACGGTCGCAAAGGAAGGCATAAGGCGTTGGAGTTTAGGTTTCAAAATGTATTTTATTATTTAAGTTAGTGAAGGTTTTTGGAGAATTCTTGAGGTAGAGAAAAAATAAGCAAAAGGTATGCCGGAATACTTAAGAAAATATGAGATATCATTTACTTATGTATCCCTTTATATCTGACTTCTCTATAATTGTGGGCTCAATATGTGTAAAACAAATGTGCTATGATAAGAGTGATATGTAAATATGTTCATGAGTTAGACTGTGGCTCAAAAAAAATTTAAAATCTTTGTCAAAGTTTGTTTTTAGCCTCGTTGAGCTTGTCTATTTAGGTTCGTTTCATTGTTCATTTTATTAAAAAATTATTTTTTTATTAATATTTATATATTTTATAATTAAATTTAAATAAAAATATATTATTTTAGTATAAAAATATTATTTTCACTTGGCTTGGCCCGAAACATGATAATGCATGCCAAAACCTGAGCCTAACCGGGTCGAGCTAGACGAGCTACCTCGCCCATGAATAGGTTTAGTATCCTGCCAAGGAGAGGAGATAATACTAAGTATAACTATGTTAACTATTAAAATATGAATTTTCGACAGTTTCGTACAAGATCTTATAACAAAACGAAAAATTTTATAAAACAGAAGAAAATTACTTTCTTGTCGTATAACTTTTTTAAGTATAATAGAGATTATAGTCTAAGAATAGGAGTTCCTGAAGGTGAGATTTGAATCATAGACTTGTTGAATATCAATTTTTGAGAATGATCGTATAAATTAATTAAATTAAGTTAAAAAAAAGTTTATTTCTCGTATAACTTTTTTGTAACTTATATATTATTTTCACTTTTCCTTTTTCAATTTCAATTGTGTTTATTATCATTACTTAGTTATCGATTATTTAATGACAAATAATTAATTAAATACGAGAGACAGGTAGAAGACTAAGATTTTACAATGAATATGAATACATTAA
>JAQSVH010026374.1:0-22948 GCA_029448705.1 Adansonia digitata | reverse complement strand
TATCTATTTTAAAACGTTGTTTGATGTTGTTGGTCAGTTAAATTTCCTCCTCTGTCTCTTCGATTGATTTGCATTTGAGGCCGCGGGAATAAACTTTGAGCGACGACTTTGGGGAAAAAAAAGTATACTTCTAGAGTTCAGTTGACGCAGATAGCAAGCCGGGCTGGTGGGATTTTTTGATTGACGTACTAATTTGGATTTGGATTAACGTCTTATTTAATGGGATTTCCGGTGAGATTTGATTAATGACAAATTTATTCACCAATTGGAAGATCAGAGAGACAGATGTGATGTAATGTCATTTAATGATTGTGTTTGAATGCAGAGACATGTTGGTGTTTCTTCCACGGTTTTTTCTTCAAAGACGATGTAACAAACATTTTTGGATTTTCCTTACCTTGTAGACTTTCTCTCTTTCAAACCTTCGTCAACTACTGATAATTTTACTATATTTTTTTTTCGTAATCATATATTTAATATTTTTTAGTTTTTAATATTTATTTATTTATTTTATTTATTTAAAATTTTTTTAAAAATAAAAATTATACTCGATAGATTTTTTAAGAAGTTCTTAAAAGATAAGCTTATTTTTAATTAATAAAATTATTATAAAAAATTATAAAAAAACTAAAAATAAGAATTTTTTAAAAACGAATTAACATTTTGCATAATTTTTATTTTCATTTCAAAAATATCATCATTCATTAAAATGTAAATCAATATCTATAAAAAATAATTTATTTTTGTGTTTTGAGAAAAGATACCTCAATAAGAAAAATGTGATCTTTGTTTTATAAGCGACAATCTATATCCTTAACTAATCAAGGTGGGATTGTTCCCCTAATAAAGGTGTAAATTATGTTTTCGCACAGGGCTAATACGGATTTAGAACGAGTTCCTATGGATGGCGCCAATTGTTGATACAACAATTTGTTGACGCCTGGAAGACAGATCGGTGTTGCCAGTGCCTTACCAGTATCAGCTGCACTGGTCAGTACGTATCGATTTCGATACATAACGGTACAGATAGTAGTCTCATTTCGATCTTCGTTTAGGTCTGTATTGGTAATATCACTAGGTACCAGCCTATTTCGATCGTACTGGCTGAAAATAGTTGCACCGATCGTTGCATAACATAAGCTTGTAAAAAAAAAGTTAAACTGATATTGATCTTTAATCTAATGAATATTATACATAATTACTCTTAAATTTTATAAATATTAGACATAATTATTCATAAATTTAACGATCATTAAAAAATTTCAGTCTTACTACTTAACTGATATCAATCTTCTTATATTTGATGAAATTTTTTTATATAACATTAAATATGATTGATGAATATTTAATATATGAAATTTATTTAATCTCATTTTATTTCATATTTAAAAATATTTTTCATATATATAAATTAAAAATGCTCAAACTCTGATAAATCTAAAACGGTAGATCGAAACACAAAATAACGATATATATCAATATCACAACAAAAATGATACACTCATTGATACAGTATTGACTACCTTAAAACAGATTAATGCTTGGATAATAGGCTTGCAAGACAAAAGAAGTTTCGGAGCGTCAAAGTGAGTACTCTAAAGCGAGCTCCAATACTTAAGTCACCAAAGATTGAAAGAAAAGAGATTAATAGCATAAGTTTATTCAATTCACTTTTAAATAGGTTATTATATCTTTTTATAATAACTGGTAAGAGTTTTTTATTATCTAAGTCTTTATAAAAATATAATTTACGGATATCATCGTAAAAAAATTATTATTTTTAAATATAATCTCTTTTAGATATAACACTTAACAAAAAAAAATTTATTAAACAAACTTTATTTAATTTTTAGAGCTTTTACCTTTATAAGAACCTCATGGTAGCCTTTCAGCTGAAAAATACCAAACCAAATGGGCACTTAAAATTCTTTATCAAATACTCGACTTCTCTATCCCAATAATAATTTCTCATTTCTCAAGTGTTTGCATGAATTCACCAGTTTATCCTAAAGACAAATTACCAAAACAGAAGGTGGAAAAAAAAAAAAAAAAAACCAAAGGTCTTTTACGTTATAGAGCTGACGCAATTGTTTTTTTCAAGAAAGTATGACCTGACGGTGATAATGATATGACGTATATTACTATCTGAAAGTATGAAACGTTGGAAAATAGATCTTAAAAATCACAAACCTTTGATTAAAACAAAGAAAAACTCTTTTTTCTCCTATTTTTTTTCACAACACTGTGACATATAACTATTGATTTGATTTACTTTTAAATTTTATTTATAAATTAATTAAATTATAGATCTTATTTCTAAATTTATTTAATAATTATATAACATGTTAGAGAATGCAAAATTTTGGAATAAATTTAGCAGATCAAATAACATAGCTCTTTTTTTTTTTATTGGCTAGAAAGAGAATGAGACGAAAATAATTATAGTTTTTTTTTTTTGGCTAGACTTTCTAAAAAAAATAAAATTTTAATTTGATTTAAGGAAGCATTCAATTTAGTAGTAAATGTAATTGTATGTACTCTCAGTTCAAAGAGTAGAGTTTTCTCTTGCATAGTAGAACTAGAGAGAAAGTGGCGATGTTATGTTTATTAGGATCAATAATTAGTAATTTATTTAATGGGTCCTCGATAAAGTTGTCAAGGATGTGATAATAATTAACAATAATGCAAATAATTAGTGGGAATGACGCGGTTGCAAGTTGAAAACAAAATTTACACTTTAACGAGCAGATATCAATCAAATCATTACATGGATAGTGATTGGTCTTCTAAGCAACTAAAACTATAGCGAATCGAGAATAAAGCAATTTAGAGACAGTTGAAAATGGAAATTCACGTTATACATTTCGTATACAGGCAAAATTATACTGGACCTAAACTAAAACAAAATCCTTAAATAGAGCTTGGTCGTGAAGGATTAGTATGCAATAGTTTATGTTACTTGTAATCTAATACCAGGATCAGAACTTCAGCTTCTCTTGAGCCACAATGAACCTGGCAACCACTCCCAAACCCCCTTTTTTTTTTGGTAGGAAACAGGAGCTCAAATTGGGAATTCAGAGTCATCCCCATTCAAGGACTGCAGAATCTATATTTTTTTTCGCTTTCGATTTATCCTTCTGGCATTCAGCTCCTAAATGATATCACTCCTAGCAATTTTTAGAGATGATATCTGCAAACAAATGACAATTTGTTAAGATTTACCCTTAAAAAACATGTAAATTAACTGTATCTTTACGCATTTTGACATTTGCATGGATAAAAGTAAAGACACAATTAAATCTACTTATGACAAGTTTTCTTCTAATAAACAACTTGTTCGCTGAAAAAAGCTAGTTTGTGAGTTAGCTGAGTTTTTGAAGCTTTCTATGATTGGGTAGCAAAAGAGTTTGATGGAGGCTTAATATAAAAGGTCACTGTAAAATCATACTTTCTGTTTATCTTTCCAAAAAATAAAAAGATCACAAGAAGATTTATCTTGTCTTTGGAGCCTCAACATTATTGAAGCTGAAAGGCCATTAAGACGCCAAAAAAAAAAAGTTTATGGCTTCTCACTAGTTTGAGCAAGGCTATTTTTCGGAGCTAAGCCGGTTGTTTAGACTTTAGAGACATGGGTTCTGGGTCCATGGGATATTTACAATAGGCCTGGAATTGGGCCGCAGGTTCCTGTCTGTCGTGCTCCAATTTGTCCAATGATCTTTCTTTGTTTACCTTTTGTACGAGTGGATAAGCATGTATTCTATGTATTATCATACACTCATGCTCGGCTAGCATGAAGTGTAATATTAATAATTAATCTTATGGAGCTTTAAATGTGTTATCAAAAAAAGGGGAAAAATAATAAATACTGAAATATAATAAGATTTTAAATGGAAAAAAAAAGTGGACAAGAAAACCTGACACCATAAGGACGAGATAGGATGTCTAAATATTGTCATTTATAAAAGAATTTAATATTTGATGTATTTTTATTACATAAAATCTGTCTAATGCAATCAAATTCAATTCAATTAATTTTTTTTATAAATATATTCCATCCAAAGCTCTATCCCATTTATCTAATTAAATAACATCTTCCAGATATAAATTAAAAGAAAAACGCTATTCAAAATCCAATCTTTAGATCGATATAACTACGTATATCTTTATCAATTGTTAACAACTAGTCGCTTCATAGATATGTTCATTCATTCGTAAGAGTATTTTCTTTTATTCAGTTAACGCTAGTTTTTTTTTTTTCTTTTAAGATGAGAAAAACTTGTAGTGTCTAAAAGCATAGATATCTAGAACTATAGATTAATAACGCATGAAATATTAACTTTGTTAAATGCCTGTTTAAATATTAAAATCAGATATGGACTTTTTCTCCTTCATGATTCATGCCACTTACAGCAATTATTAATTTCGTTTTCTCCATTAGAACAGTAAAATAAAGAAAATTTTCATTCTTTGGAGTACAAACAAACATAGCAAACATTTCGCAGAACTAAAAGGTCCTAAGCGATGAAATATAATGCCTATTTAACCACTGAAAAACGAAAGCAAAAGATCTAATTCTGTGAACCTCAAGGAAAATAGATGTAGAAACATGATTAATTACTTATTATTAGGGGAAAGATTGGCAGTCGACCCAAGCCTTTTTATAAAATCCAAAAAAACTGCATATTTGCAGTCCATACATACAGAAAAAGAGATATATGTATGTACATATAAGAATTTTTATGATTTCTCCTTGTAGTTTTATATTCTTTAGAAGCTCCTTGGGAACATGACGAATTAATGGTCAGTAGAGACCCCAGCAACTCAAGTACATGATTGTCCTTAGAGACTCCTCTGCCTGCTTGAGCCTCTCGTTCTTGGCAGCCTTGAAAGCCCCGGAATCTACTGTATTAGAGAAACGCCTTGCTTGGTTGGCGGAGGATGATGAAGAAGAAGCAGAATCTTTGAGAGACCTTAGATTAGATTCACACTTCGATGCATGGTCCTTCATCCCCTGGATCACCCTCATCCCCGCCTGGTAAAACACCCTACTCGCGTACCTCAGGCTCATAAACAATCAAACAACTATTTTTTTTTAATGAAAAATAAGAATGAAGAGATCGTTTTCACAAGGTTTAAAGGACTTGGGGGATATATATCGAAAAAAGCTAGAATCCGACTATGTTTTCAGGAAAACAACCGGCCGAGGTGAGACTCAAATGGCCGCTTTTATCAGCGGAAAGAGAAGGAAAACGGGGGGCCAAGTCGGGTCCTGATGCTTTGCATGGATGACGCGTCTAATTTTTATTACAAGCCACGAAGATTCCAGATAAGGGGATAAGGACAAGACAACCTCAGGCCTGCGTTTGATTTGGAATTATTCGCATGCGGCTTTTGTTGGATTTCTGATAATTTAAGATTTTTGGCTGAGATATTTTTGTGCTGATGTTGACGCGGACCACCAAATTAATTTGTTTTGGTGAAGGATAATGAAAAACAAAAATAAAGATTAATCCACTACCTCATTGTTATACGGCTAAACAACCTGGAATTCAACGTCAAATTAATGATTCAGACAATGTAACGTATTGTAGTAATATTTTATGATTAGCCCCAAGTAACATGCGTCGTGCTTTTTTATATACATATAAAAATAATTTTTAAAAATATTATATGAATCAATTTAATTACATATCATATAAAATTTTTAAATTTTAATTAAATAATAATATTTTAAAGTAAAATTTTAAATATGTCATATGTGATGTCAAAAATATACTTTTATTGTTAAAGTATATATATATATATATCTATTTAACACAAACAAAACTAAAAACATTGTGTTATAAAAAAAATAAAAAATTGTTTCGGTTTCCATTTTATAGAAATACTTCTAAAGTACTAGAAGCCAAAACCCGAGAAAATCTAATAGCTCAGTCCAATATCACAAGGACCTTTTCAAGCCCATATTTTAATGAACAAATAGTCCAATATCCAAATAGCTCAATCCAATATCATGAGGCCCATTTCAAGCCCATACATGTGGCATCCCTTCAAACACAGCTCAGCAACGGCAACCGAAGGAAGGACCGTTGGAAAACCATTCTCCCATTTTCCTTCCACTCAATACCCACCAATTTCTCCGCCGTTAATCTCACTTCAACAGCCCCATTGGTTCCCGCCATGGATCTTCATCTCCTCCGCTCTTCTCCCGGCGTCTCCGCTTTCATATTGTTCCCTCGCCACCCTTCCCTTACACCTCTTCGCAGACGATTCTTCACTGTAAGGTCTCTCACTCTCTTCTCGCTCTGTTCACCGAAATCCACGCTATATCGTTTTAATTTTTTTTCCTTTTCTTTTATTTACTACTGGTATTTATTTGTCCTCCATTTCGGAAAAATATTTCAGGTCGAGCCTTCCTTTCCCAAACGAGAAAGCTAAGTACCACAAAGAACTTGAAGCCGCGGTGGAGGTCGTGGAGAGAGCTTGTAGTCTTTGCGTTGATGTAAATTCACTCCAAATTTTGAATCTCAACTCTGATTCCTTAGCTATTGCTTGCATTAATTTCAACTATAATTTTCTTACTTTTATATATATATTTTTAAGAATTTTCATTCCCTCATTTTCGGAATTTTCGTTTCATTTATTGTAATTAGTTATATATTTTTGTGATTATAGGTGCAAAGGTCTTTGTTCTCTGATGAAGGACGGATACTGGAAAAGAATGACCAAACGCCAGTCACAGTGGCAGATTTTGGAGTCCAGGCTCTTATTAGTTTAGGTATTTTCATTAAACTGTAATGTTAATTTGTAATTTTTGTTGGCCTTATTGAATATATTGCATATTGCTTAAATTTGAAAAAAAAAATTAAAAAAAAATTGAAATGAATTTGGCATATAGTAATTAGCTTTCTCAATTGTGACATTCACCTTTTAGAGTAGATTTTACAGTTCATTCCTATTTTCCAATGAAAAATATATGATTTATGCTGTAGCAAGACATTTGTAAGACAATTGACAAAGTCAAATGGTGCTTATTGTTTGATTAAACAAGTAAGAAAGTTTAAGGGATGAGATAATTGAAACTTTGCTTCTGTTTTGTCTTTCCTTTTCATGATAGAGTTGGGTAAAGTGTTCCCTTCAATTCCGTTGGTGGCGGAAGAGGACTCTGATTTTTTACGTTCAAAAAATCTGGTGGTTCCTGTAGTAAGTGCAGTATCTGATAAAACGAGCTTTGATGAGGAATCATTGTCACATGCTGATGTGCTGGAAGCAATTGATAGAGCGGGGAAGAATACTTTTGGAACAAAACCAGCCACATATTGGGTATGCCTATACAATTTACATAAGCTTATCCATAAACTGCATTTTGACTCTTGTTGATAATAATAATAATAATAATAATAACAATAATAATAAAAATAATAATGAAGAGTTTCCAAGTACTGGATATGTACTTTTTGACATGGTTACGCTCACAAACATGATGCAGATACTGGATCCAATTGATGGTACACGAGGGTTTGTAAAAGGAAGCGAGGCCTTATATGTGGTATGCATGCTTTGGTTCACTTAATTGTTTCATTTGAAATATTGTCTAGTTGCCGTAAAAAATCTTGTAAATTTAGTACGTCTAGCACCGAAAAAACAATTAAAATTTTGTTATTGACTTATTAACCTGTATTTAGTTAACAAATGCTACTGATATGGTACAGGATTCAAGATAATAAACAATTTTCTTTTGTGCATGAATGATGCATTACATGCAAATGAAACATATGGTAACATGCATGCTTAAAAATTCTAAAAGATGTTGTCATACACGTACAACAAGTTGAACCATAAATCAAACATTTACTTTCTGATTTAGTTCTTCTTTCAATAAAATCGACATTTAGTAGTTCTTTGAACGTTTTTTTTTTATGAACTCAGTTGTATAAACGTTGTTCTTGCTGTTGTTAAATGAATTATTAGTATTTTTTTTTCATTTTCTTTTGAGAGTGTTTTGCCATTATATAAGCACAATCTTTCTTTGTCACCTTGGCTGAGGGCATATTCTGAATTTTCAGGTAGGTTTGTCTCTTGTAGTTGAAGGAGAGATCATGTTAGGTGTCATGGGCTGCCCTAACTGGGTTGTAGATACTTCCTACATGTCTACCACTGATGTTCGAGGTTATAAAAATAGTTCACCTGGATTGGGATTGATTATGGTTGCTTATGCGGGCTGTGGAACTTGGACAAAGAGGTTAAGGTATATGTTTGATAGTTCAACCAAATTTTCATCTGATTGGACCAGATGCTTTGTTGATGGTTGTTGCTTGGTACACAAAGCCCACTTCTGCATTCCAGATAGTCAAACATGGGAGTCATTGCCACTATCAGTATTCTACGAAGCGAGAATCAATGACGATGAAGATATTGGGGATGAGGAAATTCGTCTTTTGCCCACGTGTTGTGGAAGGTCTGTTGTCTTTTAATTGCTAGCACAATGTTTTTCTACTTGGATGATCCTCCATTGAGCTTTTGCTGAATTGCTTGGTATCTAAAGCACAGTACTCTTTTTTTTCCATTATTTAGTTCTTTTCTTTTGATGAGAGTTTGTACATTAACGTATTGATGGCATGTGCATGATGTACATCTCTGCTTGTTTGCAGTTTATGCAAGTACTTAATGGTGGCTTCAGGTCGGGCATCTGTTTTTGTTCTTCGAGCAAGATCTCAGACAGTGATCAAGGTATAATCTTGGTTAATGTTTAATTGAACACACAAATTCAGTAGCAATAGTTAACTTATCTTCTCCTTTACGGTATAGGCTTGGGATCATGCTGCTGGTATGATATGTGTACGTGAAGCTGGAGGAAAGGTAAATGTTACAGCTCATTGGTGAAAGAATGTTGTGGTGGAAAAATTTTGTCTCAGATGAGACGTTGTCTGGTAGTGGTCATTGTGGAAGAAATTTTCTGTAGCTTTTTCATTGCTTGTTCTACACTGAACCAATGACATGAAAAGGGAAAAACAAAAACAGACATCCATATGATATAGTTAATCTTCTATGGGAAAGAAATATATCATAATATCTTGCTGTTTTTTACGAATAAGAAGCATTGATTTCGGGCCACTTCCTTTCAGTTTCCCTGTCCTACCTTCTTCTTCTTGGTGAATCTAGTTTATATCCGGTTCCGTGTTTCCCGCGTTGCCGTCTTTCATATTTTTACTTCTAAATTCAAAGGATCGTTATAGCATTCATTTGCTAACATAGTGTAATAAATTGACATCATTAATGCAGGTGACAGACTGGAAAGGAAATGAACTTGATCTTGCAGCAGATCAAGTTGAACGGAGAATCATATACCCTGCAGGCGGGGTTCTTGTGACTAATGGCAGCATCCATCATCAGATACTGGAGATGATATCTTCCGGTTCAACAGTTGTTTGACATGAATTATAATACAGTATGGGTATTCACATTCTATTGTTGAATTCTTTGAATATCATTCAGGTTTCATTCGATCCTGGCATCCTGCAATTTGTAAAATGAATATTTAGTTCATTCAGAGGAATAAATTGAAAATCGAAATTATTCCATTGCCATCAGATCGTCAAAAGAAGGAACTTCTTCTAGCCATGTGTAATATGTAGACATTAATGCTTCTGGTCTTTTTAATAGAAAGGGAAATGAAATTGTGTCAAACACATCTTTTGAACTTTTCATTTTTCTTTTAAGTGTTCTTGTCTGACCTTTATGTCAATATATATTTAGACGTGCATATGAAATGTAATTTTTTAAAAATATAATACACATATTTGCATTTGAAATTCACTCTAAGCCGGAAAATCATAAATGGTGGTAGGAATGGTAGAACCCAGTCGTGAAGTTGCGAGAAATGAGTGTATTTTACTCACTGTTTTGGGCAACGCTTTGCTTCCTGTATTTTATTCACCTTGTAATGTTTGCTTAAATTGAAATTTACTCGGAACTAAACTTTCCGCCTATTGTCCGCCGAAGAAGGGCAGTGCCGTAGGTTAGGATGGTATTCATAAATGAAGTGGGCTAAAATGGATATAGAGAGCAACTTATGAATTCATTTAAGAGCCTGACATCTGTATTGCCATTTGCCAACTACAACCACGAGACCCAAACAGACATAATGTTGTTCAGAAACTATGAAAGGACATTCGCAAAAAAATCCAGGTAAAGTTACAAGAAGATTTTTTATGTTGTGGTGGCAAAATTCTTTTTATTATTTCTCTGAACTTAATTTTTTTTTTCCCTTAAAGTCAACCTTATTTACTTCAACACATCCATAGATATTTGTTTCTCTCGAGACTTCAACCGTACTAAAACATGGAAAAAAAATTTAAAAAAAAAACCCAGCCTATCTATCTATCTGTCAAATTTGTATTTGATCAGAGTCATGAAAAGTCTATTATATGTTGATAATTTTTATTTCATATTGGTTTCGAACAAATCCACTCTCACCACGTCCTCCGCTAGTGAATCACCGAATCTGACTGCATGCGCTTGTCATATCATATATATATATATATATATATATTTATATTTATATGTATATAGCCAGTCCAGATCTAGAAAAAACAAGATCATTCAATTTTTCTTGCAAGCCCTAGAATGCTAGCTACGTGCCCTGGAATGCTTAGTTGGGACGCTAATCATTTTTCTCACCATTGTTTATACGGAAAGTTCTCGATCTCTTACCAGAGCCAGTTGTTTGTTCTTAGAATATTAAGAAACAAAAAAAAAAAAAAAACGGAAATACTCTCATCTGCTTTGATCTTTCCATTTTTAAAAAAATAAATAAATAAATTACGTGCGTAAATATATATTAAAAATGAAGTGTTTTGCATGATTAAATTAATTATAAATAGTAACAACTAGCAACTAAAATTGCATGCATGGCACATGCATATCATCTACAAATGCAATGCATTGGATCATTTATCTAAAAATAGCATGTTAATAAAGATATTTGAAGCAAATGTTTATGTTTTGTTGAAGCAATTTGAACAGCTCACAACAAAATCTAAATAACATTATTAATAATTAGTAGAATTTTAGATAATCTACCAAATTTATTTGTTTATTTAAAAATACAAGAGGTAGTCAACAATGAAAGAACACGTATGCAACTTCTTTTTGCAAAACCCACGCACAAGCAAACCCTGGATTTTGGACAAGTAATTAACCCTATTATGTAAGCATAATAATAATATGTTTTAAATTAAACTCGTAAATCTCCATGACTAATAAAATCAATCAAATTGAGATTAAAATATTATTATTTCATTTTCATTTGATATTTTGACATTTGTGTCTCCATGACGGCAAGCATGGAGACATAATCCTCTGATTATGATTTGTATTTTATGTTAATCACTTTGAATTACCCACTGAAAGCTTATTTACTATATGCATACGTATATATATAGTTTAAAAATAATTTTTCATTTGGTCGTACGGATTTCTTTAGGGATATACCATTTTACTTGTGATAGATAATGATTGTATCAATAAATAATATTATAAAACAAGGTAAGAAAGGCAAGCAAGCAATCAAGAAAGCGATTTATAATCAAAATTTGTAATTAATTAATTAATACTTGATAATAATAAACCCAAGAATATATATTAATCTCAGGATGCGGGATCAAGTTTTTAATATATCGATATAAAAGTCTTTTACGTAAAGATGATTACCAAAAATGTATGCATATAAAAAATCATTATATATATATATATATTTTAGTTAGGGTATCTATGCCAAATAATAAACCATCATACGTATTTGTTTTATGTTTAATAAGTCGTCATTTACATTCTAAAATTGCGCAATAATTAAAAACTCTAGTCAAGTTGCATTCATCAATTATTCAATTCAGAAGCAATTTTTTTAAAAATTTTTTTACTGATGTAAAATTTAAATTTGTCAATTGAAATTAAACCCTTAATCCTATTCTCATATCTTTACGTAGTTAAACTATTTATAATTAGTACGAAATTTAAAAGGTTTTTAATTAAAAAATAATTTACAATAGGTAAAAATAATTAATAATTCCTTCATCTTTTTCGAATGACGAATAATTAACTTCTACTAAATTCCATCCATCTTTCCAATCCAAACTAAGAAAAGAAATAAAGACAAGAGTGTTTGTATAAAACAAAAACTCGTAGCGGTAAAGGAATTAAAAAAAAAAAAAAGAAATCCGAGTTATAAACATTTTAACTGTAATAAAAAAAATAATAATAAAGAGTGTTTGCAATAATACATGTTATGCCTGTAGACTGCCTTGGAAGTCCGCTTGTCGTCAACACAGCAACTTAAATGCCTTTGAATCTGCAAGAAATGATTACTTTAGTATCTCTAGTAACTTTTGTAAAGCAAATTGCGAAACATATGACTTGCCTGGTTGTGGTGGCAAAAGTGTTGCATGCCTTACATGTTGTTTTCTGATCATAGCATAAGATTAGGTGCTATGCTAGTCAAAATGGGTTTGTCGTAACGGAAGGAAAATCATGGAGGATAAATAAGTTTGATATGCAAAAAGTAGATGGTGTAAAAGGAAAAAAAAATAGTCTAGGGTTACAGAAATGAATATATACAAAGGGCAATTAAACCTAAATTAATCTTCACACAAAAATCAAATTTAAAATAATTCAATTTTCTCAAAGAGAATATATCAAACTCTAATTAAAAAAAAAAAAAACTAACCTCATCTCATTGTAAATAGAAAATCAAAGTTTAAATAAGAAAGAATTTTGCTTTATAAGAAATAGTATGCTTAAAACTCAAAGACTTACCAATCAAACTGATATTGTATTATTGTAATTATAAAGTAACTAAAATTAAAATATTTATTGGGAAAGTTTAATGTTTTTCATGGAGGAGAATGAAGAAGAATATGACAAAGATAAAACGTCTATATTTAGGAGTTAATTGCTTGAGTTAATACTTCACTATTCCAATTATTTTCTTTTAATCCTAAGCTAATATTTGGAAGGAAAATGCAAAAGAATAAATGGAAGAAAAATATTTCACTAATCTAATTATTCCTTTTTAATGGTAAGCTACAACTTAAAGGATAATGTCAGAGAGTAGATTTCAATCATAATGCAAAAGAGTGAATAGAATTTCCTTTCATTCGCAAGATAAAATTGCGGGAAAATGCAGGAAAAGAAATATCAATCATAAATTCTTGAAAATTTTTGAAACCCCCCACCATAAACCTTTAATAAAAAAATTATTATATTCAATAATAGTCAATTAACACATATTATTTAGATGTTAACGTTAATTAGGTGGGTTAACATGCAAAATACATAGATGATATAATAATGGTAAAGAATATCGTAAATGGGAGAGAGTAATTAGCATTAATCATGCCTTATTTGAGATCGAGTAATTAGAACAAGAAAACCGTAATTACCCTCTAAATCAATTTAATTTAAAATATCTAAAATAAAATTTAATTTTGAATTTCTATTTTGTCTTTATTTATTTTAACATGGAGCTGAAAATATATAATATATATAATATATAGATTTAAGTAAAATTCCCATTTTTTACGTCAATTTAAGAAAAAGGATCATGCCCGTTCTTGTTTGGTTCTGAGACAAGACACCAGGACGTGCCCGGTCCAGATGTTATGACGTGGCGGCCCTGTAATGTGTTGACGAGCTAGCTGATTTCCTCTGGTGTGTTCCATGTTTTGCAATCTAGCGTCTCTGATTCTAACACGTAAAGCTGTGAGATCATTATACGTGTATCCGAAGACTTGAAGGGAAACAAAAGGTGGGTTCGTACATGAGCTGCCGTCATGGATGCAAATAGGTTATATTTTTTATCAATATATTTTTTGGGAAATCCTTTAATTTATTTTTACTAAAAATAAAATCCGACCAAATTGTCCTTTGCAATTGTTCTATATATGAACATGATTAAACTTTTTGGTCCGGCCTAAAGCCAGCTTATGTGTTGGAAAAAAAAAAAAAAAACCAATGAAATTCAAAATGCCAGAACGAAAGGTTAAAAGGGCAATATCTGCAATTAGCTTTTTATCAAATTAAGTAATATTTCTTTTCAAAATTTTCAGCGTCATTTAATCGTAATCTTCTCCATAACGTTACTGAAAAGGAAGAGTTTTCTGGGTGAAATGGCGTGGACCCAAGTGAAAGATTCCATTATTAGTTTTAAGTTTAGACTTGAATGAAGCTTTGAAAATTTAAGTCCTTCTATATGAAGATATTACTTTTTTTTTATTTCCTTTTTCTTATTAATCACGTTCTTTACTTCTTTTTTTTTTCTCTCTTCTCTCTCGTCTCTTAGTAACACATTTCCTGTATTACTTTCTTGATTTCCCGGTTTGACAGAGAAAATCAAGAAAAAAGGCTTCCTTCCATAGCTTTACCACTATGAATTTATGGCCCACTGGTCATGAGGTAGAAAATAGGCAAAAAGCAGCAAATCATGATTAATTTGTCTCTAACGTGGTTGGAGAAAAAACATTGATGTTATCCATAATTATTATATGTTCTGAATGTGTCCAAAAACAAATTTTAAAGGGAAAAAACAACCCATAGTTTTAAAACCCTTGGTTTTCTTTTTGGGTAGTTATTAAAGCAAAATTAGAATTGTAAAATTCCATCACAAAATAAACCAATTAAGAGTCATGGTAATGAAATTTTGTACAAGGCAAGGGACCTTTAAGTTTTGATGTTACACTATGTTTATCGCAATAAAATGTCGAACTTTTTGTTTAGTGAAACTATATATATATATAAATATATATATATATCTAAAACTAGGGTTTTTACGTGGACGGAGTGGTTGTGATTGTATGGCCAAGTTTTAGAGCTAGCTGTTTTAGCTAGACTAGGAATTTAAAGGCGAATGAGAGGCTGTGAAACTGCTAGCTATGACAAAGTACAAAAAAGAAAAAAAAAACCAATGGTTTTTAGAGATGACATCGCCATCACAATTCACAAAAGCCACCACTCAACAGTGTATTCTAGAAGCAACCCGCCCCTTCAATAATAATTGCTTCGTCGAATTTTTGCACAAGTCAATGAAGTTACGTTCTTGACGTTTTTGCTGGATACAACAAAATACACCATATTTCAAATGTGGCTGAGAAACAAGACTAGGCGACAAGGAATTACGACTTACTAAGTTCACAAGTTACTTCCAATTTTCAAAACGATGATGATTTGGTTTTTCCTTTTTTATAGAACTTTTTCGACCATAAGATCAAGTTAACGTGTTGAAGAGTTATTTACAATTTTCTTACATATTGACAATTCTACTGAATTTGCTCTCAAATGTTAGATTGTGATCCCCTCCTCCCCATGTTTGTCTCGCCTAGAAATGATTAGAAGGGTTCTAAGACCATTGCTGATGAAATATAGATAAAGAAGCATTTTCTCATCAACTTAGAGTTTGGATGCTGATGAATTGAACCTAGAATTACTGAAACTGAGGGTGGACTAAACCATGAATAAATATACTGGAAGTCGTCGTGATGCGAGGTTATTGTCTTTCATCTTCACACAAAAATCAAACTTTTTCTTGTCTCCTTTTGCTAACTTTGTGTTTAAATATGTTGACTAAGCTTTAAATATTGATCTAACTATCAATGATATAAATAGCAATTACAAAACAAAATTACAGTCATTATTTTATTGTTTTTGATTTTTTTATCACCGATATTTATCATAAAAACATTCATTAAATTCACAATCATAATAAATACGAATACTCTAAAAACATATCCGTAACTGTAATTAAATCCTTATTAATTAAATATTATCCTACACCATTAAACCCATGAAATTTAATGTCGTGTTAATCGACTTAATTAAACTATTTTTTATTAGAATAATATGAAAATTGCTAATGACTGTTTTTAAGCATTCTTTTAAGTTTGGTTAAATTATTTTTTATAAAAACATATTTGTATTAAATAAAATAATTAATAATAAATTTGATGGTATTACACTAAAAATGGATATTTTTAATATGATTACGTGCAAAATCCTATATGTCATGAACTTTGGTTAACGATTGGCAGTTAATATATTATTTATAATTATAAAATTATATTAAATATAATAATTAATAATTTTATTTATCATTTTTAATATAACAACTAAAATCGTATATAAGCCTACACTATTAACAAAATTCATATAATAAACATATATATCCCATTATAAGTTAATTAATATTGTGGAAATTAAAGCTTATCTTCGAAATTTATTGGAGGGGAACCCTTTTTTCGATTCTCTCTCCGTGCACAATAAATGTTCCTACATTTCGGCAAACACCGAACTCCATTATTTCCATCCTCAAATTAAATGCTTCCAACGCATTTCTTATGTAATAATAGGCATATAATTAATTAGTAAAAAGAATATAAAAAATAAAATGATTGCATTGCCCTCATGTGGAGAGAACACGATTCGGTCCAGCAAGTCTGCCTCCGTGGGTAAAACGGTCTATTGATTCTAAGATTTTTGAGCCACAGATTTCTAAGCTTTAAACTTGAATCAAATCAGGCCAATCTTTGCAAAACAAAAAAAAAAAAAAAAAATGCCCCCATGCAAGGAAATGAAGAAAAGAACGGGGCACGTGGCTCTTTAATGTTGGTGACAGCTAATATGAATCCAGAAAGTAAGGAGTGAGACCCTCACTCCGCCGGGCAAATGATGGGCAAAGATAATTACAACGGATTATCTTCCCCTTAATTGAGATTTATTAAGGGAAAATAATAATAAAAAATGGGAGATTTTCAGATTTTTTTACGAATCTCAAACCCAAAGGAAAGAGACATTTTAGGCAGGGCTTCAAAGTTTTTCCCCAGGGAAGGACACGTCGCCATAGTGATAAACAGATAGGACGGTACCCAATCTTTTTGACTTAAGCTTTGGTTCCCTTCTCGTTATTTAAACGAAGTACGTCCCCATACGGACACTACGTCTCTTTGCTGCGCATCATTTCCCTCTTTTCGCCTTCAATTTATCTTAGCCCATTTCTCTCTGTCGAGGGAGAGTTTTAATCGAAAGCTAAACATTTGCTGTATAACCGAAAGGCAAAGCAAAGCTTTGTTGAGAAAAGGTGGTTTACCATGGGAAGAACACCTTGTTGTGATAAAAATGGGCTCAAAAAAGGGCCATGGACGCCGGAAGAGGATCAGAAGTTGGTTGATTATATTCAAAAACATGGTTATGGAAATTGGAGGACACTGCCAAAGAATGCTGGTAAGCAATACTACCTACTGCTATTTTTTATTTGGGAAATGAGTCTTGATTCATTATTATTTTTAATTTGCCATACTTTTTCTTCTCTGTATGGATGAATTATTAGTTGTACTTTTTGTGGACTTTATTCTAATTTTGTTTTTCTTTCTTGGCTTTTTAATCGTTAAATAATAGGGCTGCACAGGTGTGGAAAGAGTTGCCGTCTCCGATGGACTAATTACTTGAGGCCTGATATCAAGAGAGGAAGATTCTCATTTGAAGAGGAAGAAACAATAATTCAGCTACACAGTATATTGGGCAACAAGTAAGTTCTTTTTCATCGTTCCTTTCTCATTTTTAGTTTATATTTCCCTTTTTTTTTTTTTTTTTGAAACGATTATATTTCTAATGTTTTGACTATATGATATATATAGGTGGTCTGCCATTGCTGCCCGGTTGCCCGGAAGAACAGACAACGAAATAAAAAACTATTGGAACACGCACATACGAAAGAGGCTTCTTCGAATGGGAATTGATCCGGTGACTCATAGTCCTCGACTGGATCTTCTTGACCTCTCCTCAATCCTAAGTTCTTCTTTTTACAACCAATCTCAAATGAACATGTCAAGGTTACTCGGAGTCCAATCCTTCGTTAACCCCGAGATTCTAAGGCTAGCCACTTCTCTCATGTCATCTCAACGTGAAAACCAAAACCAAAACCAAAATTTCCTTCTTCAAAATGTTGAAGAAAACCAACTTTGCAGTTCCCAAGTGCAAAACCAATATCAACCTTTAATGCAATCTAACCATCTTCCGACGCAAGTCCAAGGAATCACAGATTGCACCTCGTTGAATACTCCTTGTAGTATTCCGTTTTCTAACGAAGCACAGCTCATGAACCCTGATGTCGACCAGTTTCCATCAAACCTCACCGACTTAAGTGACTGGCCAGGCAATGCGATGCCTCAAGGTTTGACTGAAGATTACGTGCCATTACCGCCAAACTATAACTATTACGGCCCCGATCATCACATCGTCATGGGCCCTTCATCCGAAACCTCAAACTTCCATTCCAACAACAGCAACCCGAGCTTCAGCTTCGCGTCAGTTCTATCGACGCCTTCATCAAGTCCAACTCCATTGAATTCAAATTCAACATACATCAACGGTAACAGCACTGAAGACGAAAGAGAAAGTTATAGCAGTAACATATTGAAGTTTGAAATCCCAGATATTTTGGATGTTAATGAATTCATGTAATTTGCGATGTCAAACTCACAAAAAAGTAGTTTCCCTTTATGTCTATTTTTCTGGGATTTTGGATTCAGTGTGGGGATGTTGATAAGTGTAAAATTTGCTACTAATTATCAATTTGTTGCATCTTTCTTAAGGTTACTGTATTAGAAAGCAAGATCCTACCCTTCTCTTCTTTTTTCTTATATAAATATTTTTATTATAATGAGAAGTTTCCACTATTGATATGTCAAAATATATATATTTTTTGCTATCCTTACTTTCTATTTGTATCCGATCGTATCTTATATTTAGATTACTCGTCTTATCTTATATTTATTTTAATCATATCAGATATATAAGGACATATGTACACTTGCAATATATATATAAATATATATATATATAAGAAACAAAAAAAATCAAATCATACATAAGGTTGATGCTGTTGGGTTTGTTCACAAGAATTTCGACACTCTTAATAAATAAAGCAAACTTCTTTTCTGCCCCTTCTTAATTTGGGCAATCTTGGCTATAACAAGAAAGGTTTTGAATCAGAAAAATATATACTAATCAAGATACTAACCCGGATAGTTAATTAAATGCGATCATAAAGGGAAAAAAAAAATAAAACTGAAAACAATCATAAGAGAAGCGAAAGATCTTTGGTTTCAAAGATCCCGACAGGAAGTCAAATACCGGCGGGCTTTCCGGCATGACAACGTCGGAGGTCGTGAATCCTACACGTGTATATGCCACCTGTAAGGGAAATTGTCTTTTCAGGTTGTGATAAAGTAGGTAATTTTGCATGGGGGATTATGGCAAATGGCGGGGTTTGACCTAAATAATAGTATAAAAAAAAGGGCGAAGCAGGTCACGTGTCGACAAATCCGTTGGGGGGACCACCGTTAAAGGGCAAAGCTTTTCTTTTTTTTTTTTGTTCTTTCAATGGAAATGAAAAACATGGCGTGGCTCTTGTGCCATTTTTGTTGTGACTTTATTGTCACTCTCGTAAGAAGCCTGCTTCCTGTGTCAATCCAAGAACCTAATGTTTGGTCACGTCAGCGTTTGAGTGACACGTGGACTCAATTATGCATGGGATTTTGACTTTTGAGGCCTTGAGGCTTACCGGTTGACCGGGTAACTACAGTAACAGCCTCCTTATCCAGATTTCTACTACAACCCTAGTTTTGACTTTCCTTGTCAGCATGATTACTTACTACTTTGGCTTGTGGGGTCTTTGTGCAATTAATCAATTAATCATATGATTAATCAATAATATTTTAAGTTAATGCATGATTAACATAACCATTTGAACAAATTATTTTAAGTACTGTTTACTAATTTACAAAAAAATGCACTGTTCTTAATCTTGATAAATGAAGAATTTTATGCCATATTAAAAGTATTAGATTCTTGGTTTTTGTAATTAAAAATTAAACTTAACGATCTCAAATATTAGAAAAGAAACTGTGCGATATCAATACAATTTATTAATAGATTGGAACTTGACTCTTTAAATAAAAATTTGAATACAAATATATATTTTTCTTTGGTTGATTGTCTCTTTTCTTTAATTAGTTTTGGGTCAAAATAACGTTACTAGTTTATGTAGTAATACTTGTTAGTATATGTAGTGAAGAAATTTTTGTTAGAATGCTATGTCCAAGGGAGAGGGTCGGTCCGTCTGGATTGTTGTACGTAAGCGGCGCGACGCCAAGACTTTGGAATATATATATTATATATATACACGGCTCTTGGCTAAAGAGAGAAAACTAGCTCTTGAATCTAAAGTGTTCTTGTTTCTTTCCTTATTTTGTTTGTCACATGAAACTAGTGCATGGTCATGCCTATCGCCTACTTTAATATATTGGCTTGTATTTTTCAAGTTTCAACCTGATTATGAGCCTTTTCTTGTTCTAATTATATTGATTATTACAGATTACTGCGTGCAGAAAACGAAAAAAGGAACAATACATGGATAGAACTCATTGGTACAACTTTAATCTTTCACTTTTTTTTCGTCTTCGTATACCCGCAAAAATGGACCAAGTTGTGTCTAGACAATGGATAGACGACAAGCTTTGTTTTGACCAACCAAAAGCAGACATTTCAAGAATGTAGCCAAGTTGTAAAAATGCTTGTTAATTAATTCATTTGCGAATGTGAAAAATGTGGTTGAAGAAATATTTCAATAAAAAACTTTAAAATATAAAGATATTGAAACATATTTTCACAACAAAATACGTGTGTGCGCATAATAATTTGATATCATCGCTTGCATTAATGTAAGAGCATATGATAACATTTTAAACACAACCAACAAAACCACTTTGCAAACACTATATATTTTTTATCTTTATTTTACATAATAATTATACTAGACTTATGAATTCAAGCTTCGATCAAAACAATTGGAGTCGATAAAGTCTAAATATTCGGCCCTTTGTTTTGACTAATCATAAATCCTAAATCCTTGACCGTTAAATATCTTACTAATTAATTATCCTCACTTTTACTTAATTTTCAATTAGAGGTTATTTTTCTTAAAAAATTACATTAAAAACTCATGGTATTTGTAGAAGAGCCAAGTATATAAGATCATCCAGCAGATAGTAAGGCTATTCGTTAGCATTTATTGCTTAACATAAAGCTGAGTTTTGACCTATATATATGTTATTGAAAAAGAAACAGATGCATGAAAAAACAGTGAGCGATTGTCAACCGTGCACGTTAAAAAAAAAGGATGAATCAAACCAAACACGTGAAAAAATGTCAATGAAAATAAGAAATCGTCATTTATAAGCAGACCAACTTCCCTATCTTTTTCAACTCGCACGATCCGAAGCTGCTTTTCCTCTTTCACCGATACCTCTAGGTCAAACAAATCCCATGTAAGCTCTACGTAATTTATACGTCAAAATTTGGCTTTATTTTTTTTGGGGGGGGGGGTGGGGAAGGGAGTCAAAAACCAGAACAGTTAGGCACCTCACTTTGTCTCTTGTCTTTCGGACGTTTTATTCGTATGTATTTAGTCCAATGTACGAAAACTAAATCATATTATTAAGGCTTGTACGTGTCAATTTAGCGTAGAAAATTTTCAGTTTTGAAGGAAAGAGTAAGGTTCGTCTTTGACTGTGAGCCGACCACAGCCTTAGAGAAGGACAGCCTACATTTCTCGACCGCCCAAAGAAATTTTGTTCTTTCAAACATTTTGAAAGATTAAACACCCTAAACTCTAAAGCGGGTTCCTCTCTTAATATGCCTTTGGGTTCTTTTTTTTTTTTTTTTTAAATCTATATATATTTGTTGCTTTTTAAATCGTGTAAGGAAAATTTGCAGAATTGGGGCAAAAAAAAAGGTCCTCGTTAAAATCATTTTCTATTTTGGAATATATGAAAGTCATGAATTTTAAAAAGAAAGGGCTTTGTCGGCTTCAATTAAACAAAGCAAACACATGATTTCTGTTTGAATGTTGATTTCTAGATTGTGTGTTGAGTTTAGAAGGTAGGCAACAGGCTTTGCTGTAACCTTGACTGATGTTTATGGCTTCAGCCTATAGTTTATCGACGGTTTAAAGCTCTAGATTCCATGCTTTCTCTCTCTCGCTTTAATTATTATTTATGCATTAATTGATTAGGTTCAGATATATAAACATCTAAAAAAAATTTACTTACACCATTTTAAAATTATATTAGACTTATACATTTTTATAATTTTATATATACTTGAATTCAAAACTTGCACGTAATAAGTATAATTATATTACTCAATTCAAATGTCAATTTATTAAAATATTAATCGTATAAAAAATTATAAAAAAATATAAAACTAAGCTAATTTTACACTAATATAAATAGATCCCTCCTCGTATATAACTATATGTTAAGTATTTGTTCTATTGCGATAATTCAAAGTTAACGATACTTTTTAGTTTTATTATTGAATTATAATAGTTGTGTGATTTGTTAGATATATATATATAAAGCACCATTAAAATTTTAATTTAAATGATCAAATTTTAACTTTTGAAAATTTCAATTATTGAAACTATAATATGAATCATAGCTCGTTCATTAATTAACTTAGATAAAAAGGTTAAAATTTTCAAACAAAAATAATCCTTAATTTATTCGTAAAGGATAATATTTAGTGTAGTTCAATCTCAATTACCTATATCCATGGATTAGAGAAAAATTCATTGTGAATAGAAGTATAAAACACCCACTTAACATACACTAGATCTAGGCCTTTTTCATGTTTCTAAGGTTTAAACATATGGAATATTATCTATCCATTAACCTAATGTTTTATTATAGAGTTTACTCTTGAAAGTTTAGGTCAATACCACTCTATATTTATAGAAACTACTACTTGGTAACTAAAAATTCTTACTATTAAGACTTTTTTTACTATTAAAAATATTTAATCATTAAATAAAATTAATTATTAAATAATCTTAAACCAA
>JAQSVH010026302.1:0-10824 GCA_029448705.1 Adansonia digitata | reverse complement strand
GTATTTATTGAAGTAAATTGATTAATGTTCTAAATAGTAGCAACAATGAACCTGGTTATCATTAGGTTTTATTGCACCTTGGATTTTCTTCATGATAACTTTCTATTATTCACCATTTCCCTTTTCCATTATTAATCTTCTCCAAAATTCAGGACTTTATTTATATATATACTTGCACTGTGATTATTGGCACAAGTTCAACATTCGCAATAGATAATAGAAGCTAGACAAGATCTATTTGTTCAATCTAAGTCACTGCACGTAGAAGGTTTGAACTTCTTGAAAATGGACCAAAAAAATGCAATAGAAGATCAATTCTCCAGGCAACATCCATGCCTCCCTGTAAACAGTATTGGGATCATAGGAGCTGGTCCTAGTGGGATATCTGTTGCCTATGCTTTAATCAAGCTTGGTTATAATAATGTAACCATATTGAGAAGCGCCATATAGTAGCTGGAATGTGTGAATCAGTTGAAATAGAAGGTACAAAAAAACCAAAATGTGTGTTTTTTCTTCCTAGTCAAATGCTCTGAATGTTATATAATGCTTGTGCCTTATGTCAACCTGCAGGAAAGGTCTATGATTTAGGTGGCCAAGTTCTTGTGCAAATAGTGCACCGATCATATTTCACCTTGCAAAAGAGATTGGGTCTGAATTAGAAGCTCCCATAAGCTTGCTCTGATTGAAAGTTCTATCAAGATTTTAAAGTTGCAGATAATTATGTTTCTATAATCATGCTGATGTTAGAACTTTCAGGTCAGTTGCCATTTCCATTGTTGTTTCCAGACTTTTTTTTTCTAATAGGAGCCAGTTTTAGAGTCCGTTTTACATTTTGCAGGATAAGGCAAAGGCTTCGAATCGAATTGGTATACATGCTGTGAGCGACTTAGCGGCAGACTTAACACCATCTTATCTCGAAGGTCATGGATTTTGTTATACCTCCATGAATGGCGATCGCCTAACCATCCCTGATCCACTATTCTCACGAACGGGTGATCATCATACGGTAACATGAAGGCGATCGCCCAACCACATCTGATAACGATGTGACTTCTTCGATAACGACTTAAATGCGAAGTTGACATCCACTGAATGGCGGCCGATTGACTGAGCCGACCATTAGGCATCATAGCCTGACACCTAGCTCGGCGTTGGTCACATCAGCACCAAATCATCTGACACAATGTCCCTAAACAAACTTTATAAAAAGGGGAAACAAGCTTATAGGTATGCCCCGACTCCAAAAAAAGCTTATGCACACTACTACATAAACACTCCTCTGACTTAATTATCGGAGAGGGCCCTCGGAGTAAAACTCCAGTGTCCTCCTAACTCTTTTTGTATTACAAGGCCTGCCTAACTTCTGGGTACCAGCAAAGCACACCTCAACAATTGGCACCGCCTATGGGAAAATGATCTGAAAAAGACCATGGCCGATCTGAGTGCTGACATCCTACAAAACACCCTGTCGCCACACACAGTGACAAACCGTGCCGAAGTTCTGGTAGCCCTAGTAATACTCAGCTCATCAAATACCCAAACACCTCATGCACCCATCTTGCTGCCTTCATGGCTATCTCACTCGCCACTGGCATATTATCAAAACCTATTAGGGTTGATCCTGCCGCTGGCCACCTCTATCCCACACCCTGACCAAGTTGCTGGCCCCATCACCACGGTCCTAGCCACCATTATCACTACGAATACCTTACACCTGCCTTTTGACACTTCATTACCCCTCTTTGCTCATTTTAGTACACCTATACCTCCAAGCCAGCCCGACTACCATGCGCATTATTAAGCGCAATTTCAAGCCATTGCTAGTCAACTGGCCACTATCCGACAATCTCAGATCCAGCTGGCATAACTTGTTAACTCCCAAACTAATCGCCAAAACACGCAACCTGTCGACATGCAAGAGCGACATGTTACAACTGATCGAGCCACTTGCCCAATGGCAGAAGAAAGCTTTTGCTCATACGCCAATCCCACGACGAATGACACAAGGAACTTCCTATCATACCAGTGGGCATCATGCATCAGGATCAACTTCAGACCTCGCTCAACAGGTAATGGTCATAAAACAAGAAATCAAAGATCTCCGTGAGCCGCGGAGAAACAACTGGGAATGGCTATCTGAGGAACACAACCCCCTCTCGCTTGACATTCGCCAGGTCCAAGTTCTTAGCAAAATCAAACTCTCTCCCGACACTTACGATGGTAAAACAGATCCAACTGATCATCTGAACCATTTTTGCCCTTTTCACAACCTGTGTGACGTGCCGGATGCTATCCAGTACCGTATTTTTTCGACGACACTTAAAGGTCCAGCCCAAACCTGGTGGTACTCCTTAAACCTAGGATCTATCATCAACTTCAACCAACTGGGAAGACATTTCCTCGCCCATTTCAGCAGCTGCAGGACGACGGCTAGGACATCTGCAAGCTTAATGGTGATCAAGCAAAATCATGACGAGATGATTCACGATTACCTCAAACTTTTCAACGCAGCTGCCCTAAAGGTCTGGGACCTAAATGACGAATGGGCCATCTAGGCCTTCACGACTGGCGTCCGCCATAAGTACCTGAAGTATGCCTTGACGGATGCCCAACCCACGAAGCTGTACCAGCTCTACGAGAAAGCTCAAAAGTACGCCAAAGCCGAAGAAATTGAAATCGTGAGTCAGAGAAAAAAACATGGGACCGCGAGCAAAGAGGAGGTCGAGGACCAAAGCCTAACCGGTTCCCTGATCACCATGGTAACCGGCCTCAAAAAGAGGTACTAGCCACCATATCACAGCAAAGCCCCGCGAGAAAACGAACATGGCCCGCTTCACACATGAAATATGAGTCCTACACACGCCTGACGGCGTCGAGATCTCAAATTCTCATACCATAATGAAAGAAGGACTTCTAGAGTGCTCGGCTCCAATGATAGGCGATCGCAGCAAGTGCGACCCTGCAAAGCGATGTAACTTTCACAACGACATTGGACATGCCACCGATGACTACTATAGCTTGAAGAATGCCATCAAATCACTAGTAAGGAAGGGGGCGATTAAACAGTTTTTCAAGAAAGAACCACACGCCAATGATCGCACATGATCCCCAAAGAGCGCCGGGAGACCATGCCCAAATGACCTATCCTTGGCATCATAAGTATGATCGTCAGCCCGACAGAGATTTGGGCGATCAGTAAGTCAAAACATAAGTCCCATCTCTAATCTATGATGGCGGTCGATGTGGCACCTAAGTGTGTGAAGCAAGCAGATTAGGTGATTTGTTTTGATGACAATGACTCACAACTCTTATCTGATCATGGGAACGATCCTATCGTCGTCTCTGCCACCGTAGGTAACTAACAAGTTCACAGAATCCTCATCCATAACGAAAGTGCTATGGAAATTCTGTAATAGGATGCTTTCCTTCGCATGGGCTTCACCGCAGGCGACCTAACCCCATCGCCTCTAATCTATGGATTTGCTAACCAACCAATACCCGTCAAAGGGACGATCACTCTCCTAGTAATTTGCTCCAGAACGGCTCCAGGCAATACGCGAAGAGGTCGACAAATTGCTACTAGCCAATTACATCAAGGAAGTAAAGTACCCTGACTGGCTGGCTAATATAGTCATGGTCAAAAAGTCCTCAAGAAAATGGTGAATGTGTGTAGACTTTATTGATTTAAATAAAGCCTGCCCAAAAGATAGTTACCCTCTCCCTAGTATTAATCAACTGGTTAACGCATCAGTAAGCCACAAACTCTTAAATTTCATGGACGCCTTCTCTGGATACAACTAAATCAAGATAGACCCCTGTGACCGAGAAAAGACAGCGTTCATCACAGAAGATAGTACCTATTGCTATCAAGTCAGGCCATTCGGCTTGAAAAATGCTAGCACAACGTATTAACGCTTGGTCAATAAACTCTTCAAGAGACAAATCAGGCATTCAATGGAAATTTATGTAGATGACATGCTCGTTAAAAGCCCCTCTCTTCACCAACATATCAGTGACCTTTCAGAGACATTCAACATACTCCATAAGTACAAAATGAAACTTAAACCTCCAAAATGTGTGTTTGGTGTGTCCGTAGGAAAATTTTTAGGATTCATGATCTTCTCCAGAGGCATCAAAGCCAATCCTAAAAAAATCGACACGATCATACAGATGTGCCCGCCACAATCAACCAAAGAAGTACAGCGTCTGACAGGGCGAGTAGCTGCACTCAACCGTTTCATCTCCAAATCTGTAGAGAAATGTCTACCTTTCTTTAAGCTACTTAGAAGGGTGACTAGATACCAGTGGACCGAAGAGTACCAGCAGTTGTTCGACCAACTCAAGCAATATCTAAGCACTCCTCCATTGCTCGCTAGCCCGAAACATGGTGAGCCACTTTTTGTCTATCTCACTACGTCGGATGAGACTATCGTCGCTGTCCTGGTTCGAGAAGAACGGGGACATCAGTATCCTGTCTACTACGTTAGTCGGGCGCTGCAAGCTAGCGAACTTCATTACAGCAAGCTGGAAAAATTGGCCTTTGCACTCATCATGGCAGCAAGGAGACTGAGGCAATACTTTCAGACGCACCCAATTACTGTCCTCACTGACCAGCCTCTTAAAGATGTCCTCCTCAAAGTCAATTTCGTGGGACGACTCGTTCGTTGGAGCATCAAACTTAGTGAATTCGGCCTCACCTATAATCCTTGAAAGACCATAAAAGCACAGGCACTCACCAATTTCTTTACCAAATGTTCATTCCAAGAACCTCAAGATAGATCACTAGAACCTGCCCAACCGGACGATCATTCCAGCAATCCTTGTCACCAACCCTCCAGCGTCAAAACCAGCGAGTGGCAAATTTTTGTTAATGGTTCTTCCGGCAAAGCAAAAGGTGGAGCTGGGGTATTACTAGTCGATCCCCAGGGCCAGGACTGGCAATATGACCTCTGCTTTCAGTTCGCCACCTCCAACAATGCAGCCGAATACAAGGCTTTAATCGTAGGTATAGAGTTGGCCAAGACCCTGGGCACCAATCATTTAATCGCCCACATGAACTCTCAACTCATGGCTAGTCAGGCAAATGGTCTATACAAAGTCAGGGACAACCTACTCGCCAAATACCACAAGGTTGTTAGCACCCTCTCCCAACAATTTGTCCACATCACAATCAAGCAAATACCCAGAGGAGACAACTCAAAGGCTGACATTCTATCGAAACTAGCTAGCACCCTCAACATCTCTATTAGGGGCAAAATTCTCCTCGAAAGCCTCTCAGCTCCCAGCTACAACAGATATGTACACCTCATCATGGATGACGTCGTAGAGAACTGGATGACGCCATTTATTTCTTTTCTCAAGGACAACTAATTCCCAACCAACCCGGTGGAAAAAGGGAGATTGGAAAAGAGAGCATCCAAGTACACAATTCTCAACAACCTTTTATATAAGAAGTCCTTCACTCTTCCATTGCTCCGATGCCTTAACCCTACCGAGGCCGCATACATCTTGAAAGAGATACATGAAGGCGTTTGTGGGAACCATCTTGGTGGGCGGTCACTGGCCCTTAAAGCCTTGCGACAAGGCTTCTTCTAGCCCACAATGAGGAAGGATGCTACTGCACTCGTCAAAAAGTGCAACAAATGCCAACGCTTCGCCCCTATTCCCAAACAACTAGCTGAGGCTCTTAAACATATCTTCAGTCTTTGGCCATTCTGTGCCTAGGGCATAGATATATTGGGTCATTTCCTTATGGCGACCGCCCAGAAGAAATTTTTATTAGTCGCCTGCGATTACTTCACAAAATGGGTTGAGGCTGAACTAGTCGCCACCATCACTGCCCGAAATATAGAAAGTTTTATTTGGTGTTACATCCTTTGCTGATTTGGAATACCTGATGTCATTATAGCAGACAACAGTAAGCAACTGTTGGCTAACAAACTCCATGATTTTTGCTTGCGCTTCAACATCAAACTTGTTCACACCTCTGTCGCCCATCCTCAGTCGAATGGCCAAGTTGAATCAATGAACAAGAACATCCTGCAACCTCTGAAAAAAAAGTTGGACGACGCAAAAAGTGCCTGGGCCGACGAAACGCCTGGTATACTTTAGGCAATCCGGACAACTGTAACCCAGGCAACCGGGGCTACTCCTTTTAGCCTTGTTTACGAAACAGAGGCCGTAATACCCGTTGAAATGGGGATATGCAGTTCGCACACTGAATACCCAGGCTCTGACCTCAATTCTGAACATCTCAAAGCTAACCTCGACATACTCGAGGAAGCTAGAGAAGACGCCACGATCCACATGGCCGTCCGTGCTCAACAAGTAGGTAGATATTATAACCGTCGAGTACACAATCGCTAATTCCAAGCTGGCGACCTAGTTCTCTGAAATTGCGAAGCCAGTCGTCTAGCAGGAGAATAAAAAAAACTATCCCTGAACTGGGAAGGCCCCTATCAAGTCAGCCACGTCGTAGGCTTTGGTGTTTATAAGCTAGCCGAATTAGATGGATGCCCCATCCCTCGCACGTGGAACGTCGCCTATCTAAAGAAATATTATTTGTAAGTATGTCTGCTACAACTACTTATGATCATCATTATACACCTATGTCTTACCAAACACTTCGCCGATTCAGCAACTCTTAATTGCTACCATACAATCACCACCCAAGCACCATTCATTATTGCTACAAACACAATTGCCGTTCAGGCACCATTTATTATTGCTACAAACGCAATCGTCGCCCAGACACCACTTATTATTATTACAAACGCAATCGCCGCCCAGGCACCACTTACAATTGCTACAACGCAATTGTCGCCCAGGCATCACTTGTATTGGATACAATGCCATCACCATCACAACACAACTCTTAACTCATTTCACGCAAACGCTGAAATACACAAGCCCTAGAAATTGCTCTCATACAATCATCATCGCATGACAATCAACACTTTTAAGTTTTCAGCATGACATCATTGCACACAAATTATCACACAACATTATAAAAACAATAGAACCATGAGAAACCATTACACCAACAAAAAACCATCCACCCAAGTTATTCAGATAACATAAATTTTCATTAAATCAAGAGTCATTTACATTATCAAAAATACATAGCTGAACTACTGCTTTCTAGTCGACGAAACGGTCTAAGCACCAGCCTCATCCCCAGACTCCCCTTTTTTCAGCCACTGGGGTAATCAAGGCTGCATCCCTCAATCGCCCCGTGTTCACTTCTTGTTGACTCGGCAGTAAAACATTGAAGTCTTCTGGAGGCGTGTACAAGTGCCCTAAGTCAACCGCCCTTAAGTCCAAAGGTCCATGAAGTAACTGGACCCCGTATAACGCGTTACGATGGTATGAGTCCACAGCAGCAAATAGCTTGTTGAATATCTCCTCCTGCTGTTTCTTCAACTCCTCTTGGTGGTGAGCCTAGAAATCGCCAATACGACCCTTCAACTCGGCCATTCTAGACTTCGCGGATGCCAATTTTGTATCGCGCTCTTTCAACTTCTTTGCCGAGTCAGCAGTAGTAGCTTCCGCCTTTTCGCCCCTCAACAGTAGTTTGGCTATCTCTGTCATTCTCCTCTTCTCAATCTCTTTTAAAGACATCTCTAGTTTGGCGTTTACCTCATTCTGCTTCACTACTTGAGCGTCTAGCTCCATAATCTTGGATGCTTGAAGGTTGAACTTCTCCTGCCAATTTGCCATCTGACAGGTATATGCCATCTGGCAGTGAAGTGCCTCCACCAACCCTATTATCGCAACATTTGAATTTTATGCTGGGCTCCTTCGCGATAATGCCTCCGGTCACTGGCCGCCACACCATCGCCCACCTTAGTGTTGCCTCGAAATCTAGCACCCGCCCGTTTTGCAAAATGCCTGGACTAGTTGAACTAGGCCTGCCACGACCCACTCGCGACCTCTCTAAAGTCGTACTCGGCTATGACGCTGCACTAGGCGCTAGCCCGCCACTCGACCTAACAGTCTCTACCACCTGCTGAGAAACGAGTACCGTGGTCATAGTCGCCGAAATAATTGGCACAACTGCCTCTTAGCAACTAGCGGACGCCGCACCAGCTATGACGCCCACCTTAATATCGCCTCATTCACTCACTTTTCTTTTCCCTCATCTTTGACGGGCAGCTGCCCTCTCTGCAGCAGTCTGTTTTGCTGCCCGCTCCGCTAATGCAGCCTAAACCAGGTTCATTCCTACACCACAAATCAAACAAGTTAGTACCATCATACACTTTTCCATACTTACGAATGACCAAAACAAACACCCTCTTCCATTCCCTGATTCGATTGACGACCCCCACCATCCACGCTACCATCCCTCCCTTCTTCACTCGCCCCAAATTGCCCTCCATATCATAAACTACTACCTCCCCAGCTACCCTCTTCTTCCGCATCTTCTAGTCCTTCCTCCGCCACATGCTTCCTTACGAAAGACAACATCACGTATCAGCACTTCTGTTCACCAAACACACATGCTAATCTTACACTTAAATAAATTTAATTCAAATCATACCTCTCTGATGTCTCAACAACCATCGTCGCCTCTGCCGACTAACAGGATGCACCAGCCCTTCTGGCACATCTTTCAAATCTCACCCCAGGCACTCTTTTTGGATGTTGTGGAATGTCAAGTACACCCTGCTGCTTACTGATCCGCCTATAAAGAAGAGCACCTAGTCCTTCTCCGTTTCTTCCAAGCTAACCCTCTAGTGGCTGGCCCTCGCCCTCCTGCCCCAGCGTACCGGAAACCCCCATTCAGTGCCCGCCTTTTTGTCACCATAAAAAATTGATCCCGCCATATATGTGAATTCGACAGTAGGTCAACCACCATTCTTCACTACTCCCTTAACTGCAAGTAATAAAAACAGGGCTCACCCCACTTTAGAAAATATAGCTCCTTCACCACTCCAACCGATGGTCGTCATCCTTTCTCCTTGCACACCAAGAAGTGCGTCAACAGGATCGCCCAACTATTCAGTTTCAACTGGTTGGGTGACAAGCTATACTCCTGCAACACTTCGTAGAAGAAAGGCTCCAGCGGTAGGTGGAAGCTAGCCTTGACAATATGCAAGTAGAACACTGAACTATTGCCTTTAGCATATGTCGTTCGCTGCAACGGCCCCGCCTCCGTAATCTGGTATCTCTCCAGATCCACCCCTATCATACATCCACTGCCATACCACTTGCATGTTTGCCAATCCGACTTGCCTGTCCATTACTTCGGTGTTTACTTCAGCGGTCGCTTCCTTAGCCACATCTCCGGTGATCGCCTCCTTAACCTCGGCTCCACCCGACCCTTCTTCGCGATCACCACTTTGTTCGACACCCATTCTTCTCATTCTTCCTTTTCTTCCTCCAAAACCACATGACTCGACATCTCCCCCTGGGTTAACCGCCCTAATATCATCCTCACTTAGTTTCTCGCTTCCTCCAGTCTATCATTTCTCAGCACCAACTTCACTAATAATCTACCCTTCCTTACCATATGTCGTAACCCCATAGATGCAATAATGCAAACAAAACAAGAGGCCACAGGGACTCACCAGAACTTACCAAACAATGACCTCACTCTTCGCAACGTTCCTACTCATAACTCCATAGGCACAATCGCTGCCAAACAACACACAAAAACCACTAAAACACTATGACACTACGAATAACCCCTTAGCAACCAAATCTTAACTCAGAAAAATTCACCCCTTCTTCTTCGAATGAGTTGTCTAAACCTTCACTCTACTTTCTCTCTTTTTCACAAAACATGGAGAAATTCCTTAGCCCCACACCCCCCTTATATACCTACACGGCTTTAACTCTTCCCATTCCCTCTATCACCACGTGTAGCTTCCCCATTCAGTAACATAACTGCGCCACCCTGGCACTCTGCTCCCATACTGACACGTATTCCCCTTCACCGTTTCGTATCCCCCAAAACATGCCCCTATAAATCCCTTGTCAGGATACGTGCTCTCACCTCATTCCTTCTCCCTTTCCTGTGACCTTTCGTTCTCTTGTCATTACTGCCACATTAATACTGACAGTTTCACCTTCTCGCCTCCCATGCGTTCGATCCCACGAGCCACGCGCCGACTCCTCATCACACTTGTCTAAAATGTCATGTCACTTTATGATCGCCTTTTTGGACCACGAGGGGACAATTGTTATACCTCCATGAATGGCGATCGTCTAACCATCCCTGATCCACTATTTTCACGAATAGTAGATCGTCATACGATAACATGAAGGCGATCGCCCAACCACGCCTGACAACGATGTGACCTCTCCGACAACGACTTAAATGCAGAGTTGACATCCACTGAATAACGGCCGATCGACTGAGCCGACCATTAAGCATCATAGCCTGACACCTAGCTCGGCGTTGGTCACATCATCACCAAATCGTCTGACATAATGTCTTCAAAAAAACCCTATAAAAAGGGGAAACAAGCTTACAGGTATACCCCAACTCCAAAAAAAGCTCATACACACTACTACATAAACACTCCTCTGACTTAATCATCTGAGAGGGCCCCGAAGTAAAACTCCAACGTCCTCCTGACTCTTTCTGTATTGCAGAGTCCTGCCTGACTTTTGGGTACCAGCAAAGCACACCTCAACATATTTAAATCTATTCCATAATCTGTAGCTTATGTATACACTGCTTCTAGGTATGGATTCGTTCAGGAAATGCCTTATGCCTACATTCATGAGTTCACCAGAACTTCAATGGCTGGAAAAATATGACATTTAAAAGGGGGATACACATGTTTTTGGGAGAAAATCAATAAATCTCTTTCAGTT
>JAQSVH010026231.1:0-10827 GCA_029448705.1 Adansonia digitata | reverse complement strand
TAAAATTCATTATTAAAGTTTTTTATTTATAAAATATTATTTAATTATAATTTCTTCATATTTATTTTTAGTATTAAATTCGGGTTCGGGTTCACGTTAGGCTCGGGTTAGGGTTTTTCGAGTTCAGGTCATTTCGAGTTTGGGCTATTTCAGGAGCAAACCATTCGGGTATCGGTTTTCTCGGGTTCGGGCCATTGACTTTTTGGTCAAATTGAGTTCAGTTCAGGCTCGAGCTCGAGTTTTTTCGGGCGGGTTTTCGATTTCGAATTCATTTTCCCACCTCTACCCAATATAGATTTTTATTAAATTATTAAAGGCTTAAAAAAAAGAGGATAAAAAGGGAAAGGGAAAACCTATCGACGTTTCATTTTGTCATTCAAAACAAAGTTAGGGAAAAAGAGAAGAAAAAAAGAAATGCCTAAAAGAGTAAAAAACACGTGGGATTTCGAGATTAGCTCGAAGATTAAAGGTTTAAAGTAGGATTTAACCTAATTTCTTTAGTTGATACAATATCAATGTTTTAATTTTGTTATTCATTAAATTTTAAATTATTCTGATGTCATCCTAGTGACTTTCCAGTAACATGTTGGGTGTCAAAAGAAAGATCTCGTGGAGACCTTTCTAAACAGTTCTTGTGACAACTTAATGGCATTTGAATTTTGAGACAAATCAAATCTTTTTTATTTCAAAAATGGATTTTAATAGTTTCAATGACCTAAATTTGGGTCATCAGAAATCTGCGTATCGTTGACTATTTTTGTCGAAACTTAGACGGGTTTTATAGTATGATATGTAAACTTTCAATTGATAAATCTAGTTTGATTAGGTGAGTATTATGTTGTGAGAATTGAAGTCCCAAAGTTTGCTAAATGAATCTGGAAACCTAGAAAACCAAAAAATTTTGGGCAATTTGTGATGAATTCTAAATTTTTTATGTTCGTAACTTAAGCTATATGAATAAGTTTCTACCAAAACAAAATTTTATATTATACTATTACATTTCTACAATGAAACCTTATTTCATAACATCACTAATGTTTGCATGGATTTAGGGTTTTAATGGCTTTAAATAAGCCAAATGGTTTCTAAAATCTAAAAGTTTTAATAATCAGTGATGATTTGTCAGTTTCTGCCTTCATAAAATAAGATTTTGATATGTTTTGTTATTGAAATTAATTTGGGTTTTAAAGTACGATATGTAAGCTTCATTTTGGTACTAGTGCCCAAAGTGAGCTAAATGATTATGAAAAAATTGAAATTTCAACATTTTATGAAATTTCATTTTTAATTATTTTAAAAGTTATTTTTGTTTAATAAATTTTTATTTTGCTACAAACAGTATAAAATTTGAATATTTGTATTTTATTAAATTTTAGCATAAATAAATATATTCTAGTAAACTATTTTTGAGTCACTATATTTTTGAAAATTAGATTTTATGAAGAAAATTTCGTAAAAATTAAATTTAACTATTATTATTATTATTATTATTATTATTATTTGTAACTGTAACTAATTTTGTTATTGATTTTGTATATTAGCATATATTTTCCAATTTTTAAATGTTTTTATATTTTTCTAAATTATAAAAAAAGTAGTTTAATTTTAAAAATAATATTGATTGAGAAAAAGCTGTCACACACTCCAAGTGTCAAAAAATGATCCACAAAATGTCTTGATTTGTTCAGATAAAATTGATATATTTAGTTTCTAATTTGCAATATTTGAATTAATAGGAATTGAGAACTCAAGTTCATTTTTTTTTTTGTTTCAGTTTAGCAAATTCAAGTAAGTGACTAATATCCTTTTGGTGTTTTGATACCTTAAAATTAGCCTTGACATGTTTAGTTTTGTACATAATAACTAATTGTTTTGTCCATTGATGTGTCAAATCGAAAGCATGTAACTATATATATTAGATTTCTTTGTTTTGATTTGAAAAGTAATTATTTTTCTTGATATAATTTTGAATATAATTTTGTTTAAGTTTATGTACGAACATATTTGTTATCTATACTTTTAAATAAAAATGCTACATAAGACATTTTGAAAGAAAATTTGAAAAATTTGCTTTGCACTAGTTTTGAATTGTGAAATACATGACTTCTCCTTTTGTATAGTTTGGTAATTTGAAAATATTTTTTTATTTCTCTTTCAGTATGACTACGCTCTAACTCTATCAACGAGGGTTGAATGTTGGTCGTGTCAATCTGTACTTTGTGATTAGAAATCAATTTCAACAGTGCCACTGATTAAGAATAGTTGTTTCTATTTCAAACCGTGCCACTGGTTAAAAATAGTAGTTTTTGTTTTAAGCCACCCATTGAGAATAGCGGCTTTTGTTCTAACCTATGCCATAAGAGTTAAAAATGGTTTTAGTATGTTATGGGAGACTAATCAAAAAATGAATAATTTAAGAAATTTTGCTAAGTTTTGTTATCTAATAAATTTATTCTGAAAATAATATAATTTCAAAAAATGTTTGTCAAATATTGTATTATCCAACTTTATCCTCGAATTATTACTGTTTAGAGTTTTGGTCTAAATGTTTTAGGGCATATTTAATCCAACTGAAGGGATGTTGATTACTTGCTGAGTATTCATACTCACTCTTTTAATTTTTTGTATTCTTTTTAGATATCAAAACATGCATCTTTGGGGCTTATTTTTTATAAGAGATTTCATTTGTGAGTTTAGCATCTGTTTTGAGTTTTAAAATACTTTGGAATGTAAGTAAATTATCGGATTTAGTTGATTTTTTAGTTAGAAAATATTTGGTATTTTTATCAAAGTGTATTGTTAAAATTTCGGGAGACTTGAGACTTGTAAGTCACAAGTTTGGAGTATTAAGTTTTAATTGGTATGATATCTATTGACTTGCATGCTTATGTGATTCATCTCATAAGTATGCGATATTGTTATGTTTTAAATCTCGGAATTTGGAGTGTGACAACAACTTTTTCTTTTTTAAAGTTACCTAGCAAATGCAAGTAGGTTAATTATAGTAGGGGATAAAAGTTTATTTGAGCAAGAGAGTAGTAAATCCTATAAAATATATATATATATATATTCATGTATGTTTTTAAGGGCATGTATCTTTTAAGTTGTTACTTGAATTTAAATTAGAGAATGTGAATAAAAAAATCATTGTTAGAAATATTGGGAAGGTATTTATTTTGAATCTATGGGGCAATGGTTATTTTAGGGTGGTTTTCTCCACTTCTTAAGGGAGATCGGGTGGCTTACTAGTTGTAGGAGTATAAGTTATTTTGCGTAGTTTCATTACAATTATGTTGGTAGTTTCTTGGTTTAATTAATGAGTCATTAGGGTGTGATACATTCAACAGTCAAGTGTACTTAAATAGTGTTATGATTTTTTAATGTTAATGGTTTTCAAGGGAATGAGTGGGATGGCTAATAAGGTGGGCTATTAAATGATGATTAAGGTAAACTGCTAGTTGTTGTATCTCACAAGGTTCAAAACTAATGGTCAGCATGTTTGCATTTAAGAACCCGAGTATGCTTGAGGTTGATTCTGAATCACGTATGCTCATTATGTTGTGTATTAGTATGGAAACAAGACGGCGAACAATCAAAGTTTCAGTGCATTCAATATTTTATTTAAGCAGTTTCAAAATTTCTAGCTTATGGATACTTTTAGAGAGGTCAATGATATGGTTGTTTCTCATTCTAAAGGTATGGCAAGGATCAATCGAGAATCTAATCACTTAGGGGCGATATTTACTTGTGTTTCCTATGTTCTTGTTGATGTGAGTTTGTGTGGTTAATGAATGTAGGTTTGTCTGTGGTGGTAAGTGTATTTCATTGGCATGGACTTTATTCTTTTTTGGGGGCTCTACTAGTTAGATGGTGTGGTGTTTTACTTTTGGTGGTTTGATGCATTCGTAGTTACTGACTATCATTGATAATTTTTTTTTAAAACAAATGTTGAATTAGCAAAAAGAAAAATTAACTTCTTTTTTACCTATATTTATTATATTTTATATTTCACCAACTTCCTTTTTTCCATCTATAGTTTTTTATATTTTTTATTTTTTATTTCACTTACTTTTGCTAATGTGTCATAACTTGTGTTATAAGATATATTATGTAATTAAAAATAAAAAAAGCATACATTTTTTAATTTATTTCAAAAAATTATTATTTTAAAAAGGTTAAAACTTATAATACAAAATAATTACAATTTTGAAAGGAATATTAGCAGTGCTATTCACTATGTTTGCTAGTGGGCAGCTTATCACTTGGAAGAGATGGTTACTTCTAAGATGCTTATCCCCACTCTTATCCATTTGTGCCCACTAACATGCCCCTCTGCCTTACACCTAGCACATGTTACGTGCATAAGGCTTTAACCTAGCTATGTGTCCGCATGCGTATGTCCTTAGGTGGGCATGGACCCATACAAAGGCTTCAACACACGACTGATCCTTACCCACTCGACCTCCTAAAATGGGTCAAGAAGGAAGGTGGGTTTGTACACGAGGCAGCGAAGATAATCCAAGATACCACTACTTAGGGGCTAGGCCTTGTACATATAATAAGAGTGACTAAGTTTAATGTCACTTTCAACTCATTTTTTGTATTTAATAAATTAAATTACTTTTTTGATTGATGTCCTGCACTTTTCAACTGTTAGATACACGGTTACTACTATGCTCATTCCAACCATTATGCAAAACTTGATCTATATTTGTTTACTTTTGCCTTTTTCATGTTGGGAACAAAATTTTTGTTTTTTTTTTTATGTTAAAAATAAAATTTTTACATGCATTTACATGTGTAATAAAAGCTAGTATATATTAAAAGGGTTAGTAGAATTACTGTCACAAATTAACTAGACATTAACTCATTCAAAATATGTAAACGAAGATATAATTTAGAGATAATCATGTCTTTTTCTATTTAAAAACTACCTACTAATTAGATTTTTTTAGAACATTAATTTTGTTTATTTATCCTTTTTTCTTATACCATCGATGTGTCATAATCTAATATATATATATATATGTATATGATGTTACTCATGTTAAAAGCTATATATCATATCCTCTTCAAACTTTATTGAAGAGTTAAACATATAATTAGCCCTTGTACTATACTATTTTTCAATGTGATACTTAAGAAAATAAAATTCTCAATCAGGTGCTTCTATTTTGATTTCATTAAGCAAGTTGGTCATTTTCACTAACACCGCTAACTAAATGATTGATGCGGTAATAACATCTAGTGAAATCATGATACATGGTAAAAAAAAATCTTATATGCCACATCCATGGTGCTAGACCTGATGATTTATGTATTTATGCCACGTCACAATCGTTTTTAAGGTTTTATATTTATATAAATTTTAATACTTTAATAATTTATATTATATAAATTTTAAAACATGTATATGTATAGTGTTATTTAATATTTTAATTATTTTATAGGTATCATATCTGTATAATAATGTTTAATATTGTTTGATTTAATGGCACCATGTCATTGTTAAGAGAAAAAATTTAAAAATAATAGAGAAAAGTAAAAAAATTTCAAAAAGGTAACCAAATAGAAAATTTTCAATTTAAAGAAATAGAATTTGAGAAAACAAAGAAAAAGATGAAGAATTGACAAAAGAGATGGAAAGGGAATAGGAAGGAAAAAAGAAGAAAGTTAGTGTCGATCAATCGAGGTGGATATGCCCGTCTAGATAAATTAGCATTAATTTACCCTATTCAATGCCTAGTTGCTCCATCCTATGCCAATATACCTTACGCCAGTCAATTAGTGTCAATTTTTTGGGGTGGATAGTCGACAATGGTCAATGCCCCTTTCCCCTCGCCTTTCCTCTTTTTCTCTCTCCCAGTTGCTTTTCCTTTTTTAATTTTTCTTTTCTTTTTTAATTTTAAATTTAATTTTTTATTTTTAGGTATTTTTATAGTTTTCATATTTCTTTTTTATTTAAAAAATTCTTTTTTATTTACTTTTTATTTTTATAAAATATTTTAAATTTTTAAAAATATTTAAAATTTTCAAATATTTTAATTTGTATTAAAGAGATCATATTTTGATTTTTCTTCTTTTATTTTGATTTTATATATTTTTTTAATTTTTTTCTTTTTAATGTGGATGTGACATCATTTTATCATGTGTTACAATTTTATCAGTGTTATTGCTGCATCAATCATTTAATTAACAATATTAGTATAAAGAATCAACTTGCTTAATAAAATTTACGTGGACTGAAATTTTTAATTCTTTAAGTACTAAATTGAAAGAAGTATAAGGCCAACTATGTATTTAACCTTTTCTTCAACTTTTTGAAACAATAATTAAGAAGTTTTTGTGGTTGGTTTTATAATTTTTAAGTATAATAATTTTTTATTATATATATTAAATTGATTGCTAACTTAAATTTCCTTTATAATTTAATGTATCCTTTTTACGATTATTCAAGTTATTTATTTTGTTTTTTCAAGGATTCAACTTACTTGCTTAAAATTATTTATAGTGATTAGATATTAAATAATTTTAATTTGAGACATATTATTCGTTTTATTTATTGGGTTTTGATATTTTAATTAACAATAACAGTATAATAATATATTAAAATTAAATCCATAACAAAGCAACTTATTCTTATCTACTTGAACTCTTCAAATTTTTTAATAGTGTTCTTAAAAGCTTAAGAAGTACTATTAGTGTTAGAGTTATTAAGTTGATAAAAGACACTTATCTCCCTAAGATTTGATTGAAATCTATTGATCTCATTTAGTTTGAGAAACACACATTTACCGCCTAAGATTTGCCAAAATATACACTAACCCTTATATTTTCAAAGTTAATTTTAAATGATAAGAGAAATATGTCCCTTTTTCATTATTAATATTTTTATTTTTATTCTTTTTACTCAAAACTTCTTTAACTGCAAATATAATTAGGATTTAGTTAATCTTAAAATTATCCTTGATTACAACTAAATTAAATTCTTATTAAGTTATTCTTATTCAAGTGCATGTTAAATATTTTAAACTTATTTTTAATTCAATTAATATACTAATTTTGTACTGAATTTATTAAAATACTTTTTAAATTAATTAATTAAGCTTTATTAAAATTTTGTTGATAACGAAATTGGTTAAAGAAAAACTTAAAAAAAAAAAAGGAAGAAAGAAGAATAAAATGCATTTTATCCCTTGAAAAAGTAACTATAGAGCATTCTGGTAACCAAACTAATAGTTATTCAAATTTTACCTTAAATACAATTTTTTTATTTTTCTTTCTATTTTTATTTTATTGTTGTAACCAATTTCCTTATCGTTAAACATTTTAAAATTATGGCAATTGTTTTATTTTTAAATAAAAATAATACAATATATTAATATTGAAATTAATGCATATAATTGAATTAAAACTAAGTTTAAAATACTTTTTGTATAAAAAATTTAGATGAAGGGAGGCTATCCAAATTTAGGGTTAGGGCATACCACAGGCCTTAGAGAAGTAGTACTAATAGATCACAATCAAGTGAAATTCTGAGTGAAACTTGAACCCTCATGTTTGCCAAGACTCTAATGAGTATTCAACTAGTTAAACTGATCTACATTGACAAAAGTTTAAAAAATTTATTATGTATACATGAATTAATGTATAATTTAATTATAATTTAACTTGATAATAACTAAAAGGAACTTTGTAGTTAAAAGGTTTTGAGTAAAAAAAGAATGAAAAGAAAAAAACCAAAAACATTGACAATTAGCAAGGGGCATATTTGTCTTTAAAATTAAAATTAAAATTAAATTAGAAGTAATATCATCTGAGGTTAATGTATATTGTTGCAAACCTTATTGCTGTAAGTGAGTGTTTTTCAAACTAAATAGGGTAAGTGGATTTTATACCAAACGTTAGAGGGTAACTGTATTTTTTCCCTATTATATTGCCTAAGACGTGAGACATAAAATAACATTTGTTTGAATAAAGGATGCAATTTGTATATCAGATCTATCCATGTGTTGGTTCGAATCCAAATTTTAAATTTTTTGTTTAGGTCCAAGTCAGCCCAAAAGTCATTTTATTGTTTATTATTTTATTAAAATGTTATCTTTATTATTAAATAATAATCAGTTAGCTCAAATTGATAAAAACTTTGTACAAGACTTAGATTTGTGCAGACTAAATGAGTAGCATGATTTTTAAACAGGTTTGTTTATATACACCTTTTGTATGTGTTAATAACAATAATAATAATAATAATAATAATAATAAGCTTAAAATATAAAATTACAATAATGAATAGCGATTCAATTTATCATACAAAACAAATCAAATTTTCCTTTTCATTTGTTGACCAACATATATAATTTTTTATGGTCTCATTTTTGTTATTGAATAAAAAAATTGATATTACCCATTTTTTAACAATCCCGTTTAAATTATTAAAAAAAATAAAATTAGTGAAAAAATTAGAAAATTTTCAAGAGGTGAACGTATTTTGCACCTATTGTCCTACAAAATGCGCGTTTCGATGTCTCGTCCAAAAAAGTTAGAGACGTTTTTGATATTTGACGTAATTATTATTATTATTATTATTATCAAAAATATGAAAAGAACATAAAAGGAATGAGAATAATGCAAATTTTAAATATAAAAATTTTAGTATATTATTTTGAAGTATTCGAATCACAAATATTTTGAGATTCTTTATTGTTTCCTACCTCATAATAACCTTTACAAAAGATCTGAAAAACATTTATAACCATATCCATATAAATATGGAGACGCATGCAATGATGGACATTGCATTTTTATTTTGAAAACTACAAACAGATAAAATATTTAAGTATATGGCTAACCAAGTAGCATTAGTTGGCAGAAATCATACTTTTACCATATTTATGGTTAGTTATTACCACTTCCACCGCTACCATACCCTGAGCCATAGCCAGACCCACTTCCATAGCTCGAACCATTGCCCGAACCACTGCCGCCACCTCCACCGCCACCGCGGCCACCTCCTCCACCTTTACCACTTCCATTTCCATATCCAGACCCACTTCCGTATCCAGATCCATAGCCTGACCCGCCTCCATTGCCTTCACCTCCACCACCCCCACCTCCACTGCCACTGCCACCACCTCTACCGCTTCCTATCCCACTACCAGATCCATACCCTAACCCTGACCCAGATCCATACCCTGACCCAGACCCACTGCCGGATCCAGAGCCACCACCACCACCACCACCACCTCCTCCACCTCCACCGCCCCCACCACCACCTCCACCTCCCCCACTTGCAGAAGCTCCTGAACCATGTCCGGATCCACTTCCAGAACCATACCCTGAACCATATCCAGAACCTGACCCCAAACCACTGCCACCTCCTCCACCTCCGCCACTTCCTCCTCCTCCACCACCACCACTACCACCTTTTCCTACAGCCTTAAATGACCTAGTAGCAAAAGCAAAGTCCACAAGGAACAAAACCAAGAATGCAGCACCAATAACCCTACGACTTCCCATTCTCGAAAACCTCTCAAAACAAAGCTTAATCCAGCTTTAAGATCTACGTATAACAAGCCTTGTTGATTGACAAAAAAAAATTCAAGGCCAAAGTCTCTATTTATAGGCGTTGCGCATCAAGTCAAACAATGATTAAAAAAAAGTTCAAATTATTATTAATCAAATCTTCTATCCAAAGTTAGGTGAAATTCTACTAGATTCTGTCACTTAAAAAGAAGGCTGAGATGATGATTGTAATCAAGGGAAAATGGCTTTTGACCTTGGGATCGCTAGTGGTTTTGGTGGTGATGTTGATGGCGGTGGGCTTAACCCCACCTTGAAATTCTTCGGCATGCAGTTTTACGATGAAATTTTATTCTATCCCCAGTTTTGTCCTCATTTTCTGAGCATGCTTGCTTGCCATTTGCTTTTCACTGGCATTCTAGCCATCACAGTCATCGAACCAAATTCCATGGGAGGAGGCTAGAGTCAATTCCAGACTACACTCTTCGAATGACTACAGTTACTATGCACTTACTTGTATTGGGTCAAAATATTTAGTTAATTATCTGTATAATAGGTTGGCAGTTCTCAATATGTTCAAATTTACAGCAAGTATCAATAGCCCTTGATGAATACTAAATCGGACATTTAATTTAAATAACAATTAATAATATATCAAAATAATCGTTATAACTGCAAAATAAGAAATTTTTAAAAATGAGTTAAGAGGATAATACAAAATGTCATTTTTATATTAAATTTAATGATGTTGAGATGAATGTCCTAATTTAAATATTGACTCCACAATTTTTCGGAGCTAATTTTGAAAGATGATTATTAAGAACAGGTTTTTATTTTATGAGACAATTATTTATCGTCTTCAATTCATCTAAATTTTATAATGTATGTTTATAAATTCTTATTCCCTAAAATACCCCCGGATTACATTATGTGAGCTGTCTTTTTTTTCTTTCTTTGTTTAACAATGTTGTAATTAGAGTTTTTGAGGTCAAAAACTGTTTGATAAACATTGCAAGTTAATAAAATAGTATGTTCAAATTGTCAGTGAGCCAAACTGTTTAATATTTTTTATGGTACCTAAAACGCCAATGCCCAAGGATTGGGGAAAGAAAAGTTGTATGTGCCGGAGAACAAGTTTTAATCTTGCTGGAATCCAAGTTTTTAACCATAGATTCGACTATTTAATATTTCTCTTTCTTTCTTTTTCAATCTTCTGTGGATTTATTCGATAAATCTGATGACAATTGTCTAAAATATTTAGAAATGGTTTCATATGTTACGCTCTAATTAATGCTGGGGATTGGA
>JAQSVH010026210.1:0-10828 GCA_029448705.1 Adansonia digitata | reverse complement strand
TCAAGTTTTCATCTTTTACTTTTTATAAATTAATATTTTAATTAATGAGTTTAATTTAATTTATTTTTATAAAATTTAAATATATTTTTGGAATTTTTTTGTTTTTAAGATAGGGATTTTTCTACTTCGTAATTTTTTTTGCAGGATTTTTCTAAGTTTATAATTTTTAAAATTCTTCAAATATTTTCATTAAATTCGATCAAATCAGTTTTTAAAAATTCAATTTATTTTAAGAGTTTTGCATTTTTCAAATATAATTTCCTTCTGAATGGGTTTTTGCTTGTAAATTTTTAATTGTATTTTTCTTGCACATAAAACTTCTCAAAAAATTTATTTTAGAATTTTTATATGTTAATTTCATTTTTAGTCACCCAAAATATATTTTTTTCCATTTCATGGAACTTAAAACCCATTAATTTTTTAATGGGCCTGATAAGCCCATTAATTTTTTGAAAAGCCAGCACATTTTTGTTTTTTGACAAGCCTAAGAAGCTTTTTTGATTAAATTTTTAATTAAATTTGTTATGTAAAATTTTATTCTTTGAAAATATAATTTTTAATTTGTTACAATTTAGTCTCTATAATTTGTTTTTATTCAAATTAAATTCTTTTTCTCTCATGTCTCAATATGATGATGTCATGCATGATGACACATGCAAAATGAAAAATTCATCAATTAAAATCTTATCAAAATAAAAAATAATCTAAAAATCAATAAATAAAAATAAAAAAATTAAAAATATTGTAGAAATGGCTAAAAGCCATTCGACAAGCAGTTTCACACACCCATTGGCCAACTTCCATCCCCTATAAACAGGGGATGGTTTCTTCATTTTGAAAGTTTTAGATTTTAGAAGAAAAAACACTAAAAACGCTAAAATTCACAAGCTTTCAAGCTTTTTAAGATAAAATACTTGGAATTTTTTTTGGTTTTATTAGTTTGATTTGTTTTTCTTCCTTTTAGTGAGCCAAAATCATGCTTGTACTCATGGATTTTAATCAATGTTGATAGGCCAAGTATGGTGGCTATAAACAAAGTTTCTTGATTTTATTATTTTATTTAATTTTTATTAGCAATAAATTGATTTTTATCATGATAATTTGTAATTGTTAGTCAAAATATAGTTATTTTCATGTACATATTTTTATGTTGTTTGTTTTATTCATTATTTCTTATGTTTTTATGCATATTTATGCTTGGTAAAAATTATGTCATGTGTTTATATTGATATTCATGAACATATGTGATGGAAAAAATCATTTTTTTGCTAAAATACTATGCTAACCGAAAATGATTATGGCCTTTGATTTTATTCTGTTTAATTTTATAGTATTTTGCATTGCTTTGTTATATTATAAATTTGTAAAGGCTTAAAAAAATAATTTTCTCAAACTGTTCAAGACCTTGGAAGGGTGATTCTAAGCTTGGCTGAATCGAATATTGATGATTTGGTGATGTTATAAATTTTTTAGGTTACTTTGTAATTATGGGAAACATAAGGACTAAATTACAAAAATTGTATAAATTTTTCCATGGTTGAATCTATGTTGAGATGTTTAAGAGTGTTTTTCATGCATTTTACATTTAACGGCCTTTTTATAATTTTGTAAAGTTTAGGCACTTGTTTGTAAAAAGGCAAAAAAATTTTTTTGGGGCCGCAGGTACTTGGTCGAACACTTTATATAATTCTTGATGTGTTTTTAATGTTGATTTTGATGTGTTTTATGTTGTTATGTCATGAATATATCATATAGTGACTAAATTGTAAAAATAAAAAATTTTGTTTTAAGGCCTATCATGCTTGGTGAAACCACTTATAGAACTTTGTGGTCATTTTTCTTGTGCATTTAACATCTTTGAATATGTTATATATATTTTTAATCATTTAGGGTGTTTTTGCACTTTTAGAAAGTTTAGGGACTAATTTGCAAAACTTAAAAAATTGCTCCAAGCTATTGGTAGTTGGTCGAATGCTTCCTATCATTGTTGACATGATTTCCATGATTTTTTTTATCTATTTTGTATTTAATTATGAGTTTATTTTATGTAGGCACTAAATTACAAGGTTTGTCCATTGAGAAAACCCTATCTTTAAGGTCAAATCATTTTTTAATGTATAAAATGTCCAATTTAAGAATATTTCCAGCATTTCTCTGGTCTTTTAAAAGGGTATAGAAAATATTAAAGCCTTTTGTATTCCTCTGGTTTCCTAGTAGGGGTACAAAAAGTAATTTTGAAAAGTTTAAAGACTTATTAGTAGTTTTTGCATTTTAGGTCATTATTTATGTCCAACTTATCCATGGAGGGTGTAATTATCATTTCATCTGACTATCAAATTCTCCAAGTTACCAGGATACCTTTATGTTAAAGGTATACTATAGGGGCATTTTAGTAATTTTTATACGCAATTCTTATGTGATCATCAGGATGCTAGGTCAAAGGTGTACAATAGGAATAGGTTCGTTTGTTTATGAACATATCAAGTCTTTTAGGGTTACCGAGATATTTTTACATCAAAGATAGTCCTTATAGGCATTTTAGTAATTTTTCTTAAAATCGAGTCTTACATGATCATTGAGATACTGATATGTCGAAGGTGTATAGTAAGAATAGATTCATTTGTTTATGTTGTCATTGAGTCCTTTAATGGTACTAAGATACTTTCATGTGGAAGGTAAACCTCAAGGGTATTTTGGTAATTTTTCTAAAATAAAGTTCTTTAGAGTTACTAGGATACTTTCATGTCAAAAGTACTCTAAAGTATATTTTAGTCTTATAACCATGTTTACGTCCTTTGAGTCTAGTTTCGTACATATAGTCAAAACTAAGACTTAGGACAAATATATTATTTATTATAAAATCAAAATTTTTACAAAATCAAGGCAATGTCTCTGAGTTAAAGTAGTATATGGAATTTTTCCCAAAATATGAGAGAGGTTTTACGGATTATTTTAATAGCAAGACATCCTTTTCAAAATGAGAATTAATATTTTTTTTCAAATTTTGTAAAAAAATAAAATCTTTTCTATTCCTTCAGCTTTCTCGTGGGGTACAAAGAATTTTTTATTTTTAAAACCTTTTGTATTTCTGTAGCTCTGTAGTGTGGTATGAAAGAGAATGACAAAAACCTTTGCATTCTTCTGGTTCTCAAGAAGGGTGTGAGGGATTTTTTATTTTTAAAACTATTAAAAGACCCTATTTTCTCATTCTAAATAATAAATTTTTTCCACAAAATTTTATTTTATAAATGAGAATTATAATTAAATATCAAATGTTGAAACCGAATAAAAATCAAATTTATATTAACACATGATTACTAGGTACTGATTGTCAGGCATCATGAGAATGTCGATCCTTACTTGTGATTGTAACTGATTCTCGGATCTTTTCACGTGATCTCTAGTATCAACTTGGACCTCAGATTTTGTTTATGTGAGTTTCATAACCCTCGATATACAAGCTTCGATAGGTGACCAATCTCATCTAGCCAAATAGATTAGTGGTGACTCTAAGAAAAATAAATATTTGTTTCACTAATGACTATTTAGGGTCAAATTGGGTGAGCAATTCATCTCAATGACTTGTCTCCAAACACAAAAAAAATAATAATAATAATAAAAATAGTAAAGATATGGCTCCTAAAAAATAAAAAATAATGATATAAAGGGATATATAGAAACGAAGGGTACACTCACCTTTTAAGTCAAATTATTCAGGATTCATATCCGAGCCATGTTGCAACACTAAGAGGTTAACACGAAAGTAGTTTTAATCTACACCTCAATCTCCTAGTTAAACAAAAAATCCATAAGGAGAAGGCAACCCATCTCTGTTCAAAATGAAAGTCAGAGAGGATGGAGGTTTATCAACCCAACCTTTCGATTCTTTTCCATCCCTACACCTTTTTGCTAGCCAATTTGCAACTTCTTTTACAGTACTTCTAACAAATAAGAACCTAATGTCCTAACATGAGGTTTTTACTGAGTTAATGTCATCTAAAATAGGAACAATTACCTTTCTCCTCCTTCATGGTGCCTTTAAACATTCTTGAATCATAACTTTGAATCTAACCCAAGAATAATTCTCTACAAATTTTTATTAAATGCAAATTTCATACCTTTTTTCCATAGGAAGTGCTTCATCTAGTATAGTCGAATATGCACGTACCTTATTTCCTTTTCCACCTACAATGACTCCATTCAAATCCTTTACCACAACCAATTACCCCTTTACCCATTTTCTTATGAAAAGTCCCATCACAGTTAACCTTAAACCATCCGTCATTAGGCATTTTCTATTTCACCATAATCTCCTCATTTTCCACAGTTTTATTATCATTATTTTGGTTAAAATCTTTAAACAATTCCTTTAAAGCCTTCCTTAATCTTACTATTGTTCCATTCATATCAGCATCTATTTTTCTTACCGTTCTTTCACATCTTCCTTTCCATATATACAACAGGTATAAGGAATTTTTATTTTATCTTTACCTTGGAGCTTTTTACTTAATAGAAGCTCATGCAACTAGTTATTAGAATTGGTTACCTTTTGCTTCTTAATCATAAGCCCTATACACTCTTTAAACCAAATTTGCCTTGTCCATTCGCACATTAAACATATATGCTCTACTCACACAAGACTCTTCATAGTTCTCCTTTTGAAAAGATTCTAGCAGTTGCTAAAGAATTTGTACACAACCTCCATGAGAAATTTTTTATTTTATTTGGCATTTGAAAACTTCAAATTTCTTTCCATAGCCTGCTTAAAAAGAATGACGGATCACTTGTTTCTTCTTGAACACATTTCGTTAATAATTTATACCTTGACCTTACAGTATACACTTATTTTTCTTCATTTGGCCATATTAGTCGATATCTCCCTTATGACTCATAAATAGAGATACTTCTAATAGCTTTCTTAGCCTCCTTTAAAATCTAATTCCCTACAGCCCTTTCATCCTAAACTTTTTCTTCTCTATGATGCCATTTCTTTACCTTTTTTAGGAAATAGCTTCTTGGAGCTACCACGGGCTCTAACAATTTTTGTTTTATTTCTAGAATATAGTGATCCTATCAAATAGATACATGGTTACCCTTATTCACTTGCCATATAACCTTGCTCCTTATTACCTCCTTACTTGTTAAAAGCCCGCTCCATTCCCAAGATGCTTTTGCCTATTTTCTAACCTCAAAACATAACAATAAAGAAAGTATAATCCTTTTAATACTTATGCCCCTAATAAATCTAGTTCTGGCACCAATCTCTAAAACTATTTTGTTAGCAATACATCATTAAACTTTTCATGTTCTTTAAAGCTAAGTCCTCTTTCCCCTTTTGTTTGAAAAAACTTATCCCATTTCTTCAATGGACCTTCTTTCATCCTTCTTTTTGCCCTCACCAGAGCTTGGCCATAACTTTATTCATTCTAAAACATAATTTTTTTGGTAACTTATAAGTGCCATTGTATATATGGGTATAGCATAGGCTATAACCTTTATTAGGACTTTTTTCCCTTTTTTTAACAAAGCTTTTTTCTTTCCAGCTCTATAGTTGATGGATGACTTTACCCCTAATATATCCTATTGTTTCACTCTTAATCTTTCTGTAGAAGAATGAAATTCCTAGATATACACCTAGACTTTCTACGATTAGTATGTCAACTGTCTCTGCTATTTCCTTTTTGTCTATCTTTAACATGTTTGAATTAAAAACCAAAGTTGGCAATTGGGCGAGTTCAAATTAGGTTCTTTCAAGTTTTAGCTTTTTCAAGTTTGGGCTCTTTAAGGTTTCAGCCTATTCAGGTTCAGCCTTTTTGGGTTTGGGCTTATTCGGTTTAGGTTTATTCAGGTTCTAGACCTTTCAGGTTCAAGTTCTGGTTCGAATATATTTCAATCATTTTTTATTTTATGTTAACTGTAATCACTTCTATGTAATTTAATGTTTTAAAAGGTAAATTATCACATTATTATTTTTAAATAAAATTTTGTTATAATATGATATTTTTAATATATTTATTTATTGAAATCTATAATTATATATAAAATTAATTTGTTATACAAAATTAATTTTTAAATAATTTATTATTACAATATTATATACTGCAAAATAATCATGTTGATATTTAAAATAATTGACATATTTTGTGTATTTGTGTCATGTTTTATTTATTTTTTAATTATGTTTGCATTGCATAATCATGTTGCATTTGAAATTTTTAATTTTCCCAAATATCATTACTCATCATGATGGTATTCGTGTTGCTTTTAATTTCATAGTTGTATTAAAGATATTATTTATTGTTTGCCATATTAGCTTTGAATTAATCTCAGTTTTGAGATAATTAAAACTTAAGCTTAATTAGCTTGTGTTTAAATATTTTCAAGATTAGTATTTTTCCATGAAATATTTTGTAATCACTTTGAAAAATACTAGAATATGTTTTAAACTCCTTCAAGCACTTAAAAAATGTGTTCTTAATATATATTTTTATATAAAACACTTTTTTATATAAGTTTTACTTGTTTTAAAGCCAAGAAAAATCATTTTCCAAAGAAGTTTAAAGGGTTGTATTGAAATAATGCATAAATGTATCGACACTATATTTAAAACCCTCAAATGTATCGATACAATGTAGTGAGTATCAATACACAAATTATATGCATTGATACATTGCTTGGCAGTAACTAAGGTTTATCGATACAACATGACAAGTATCGATACTCAGCTCTATTGTATCGATATAGTAGCGTGCAACGGTCATATTTTTAACTCATGTATTGGTACTCTTGGTATTGTATCGATACAACAACATGGGGAACAACACGAAATGGCATTTATGAAGACTCCAATGGCTATATTCCTCCACCAAATGTTCCTAATGGCTATAAACATGATCAAGGCTATAAATAAGCTACTCTAACACCTTCAATAAGAAGAAGAAAAGCCAAGAGATTGTGCTTAAAGTCAAATCTTTCATCCTTTTCATCCTTTTCATTATGCAGTTCATCTTTGTATAGGATTAATTTTGTATTCTTCATTTTGTATCTTTAGATACATATTTTTCTTGTGCCAAAATTCTTATAAACACCTAACCTTTAGAGGTTTCATTTGTTTATACTCAAGTCCTTGTAAAAGGGGGAGGTTCCCACTTAACCATTGAAAAGTAGAGAAGGTTTCTACGTAGCCTTCAAAAGTAGTGAGAGAAGGTTCTATCTTAGCCACAAAAGATAGAGGGTAGAGTTTTCTACTTAGCCTTAAAAGATAGGGGGTTTAAAGGTTATATCTTATCCTTGAAAGGTAGACAATTGAAGTTAATGAATTATGGAAATCCAAGACAAGTGAGGCCGAGATAGAGGATGTAAGCAATTGAGTCCGAACCTTTATAAATCATTGAGTTTGATTCTCTTTCCCTTGTCTTTAATTGTTTATTTCTATGTACTAACTTGCACTCCAAAGTTTATTGTTTAAATTTATCAATTTTATTTATCAAAGTTTTAATTTACCAAAGTTTTGACAAATCAATTCATCCCCTTCTTGATTTTATTCACCATTAAAAGGTCTAAAATATATTTATATAAATTTCATGATGTTAATAATTTGTTTTATGTAAATTTTGACATGATTGCATATTCGTCATGGTTATGCTTATATTTATATTATAATATACTAAGATATAGAAAATTAAAATTTTTAAAAGAATTATATATAAAATATTTCTCTCACAACAGAGACAAATAAAATAATTCACAATAAATTATTAATAGTATTATTATATCCTTTACAATATTTTTTTCTAAAACAAAATATCTTGAGTACAAAATTATCCAGAGTACAAAATTATCTTTTTTCTTTGTTATTTGGCAATATATTTTTTCATTAAAATATACTTTTAATATTAGTTTTGCAATCATAAAGAGTTAATAAAAGTTTTATCTATAATAATATTTGTTTTGATATTAATTTATAGGTTTATTTTTTGAAAATTGGGATGATACTTATAAACAACATATGAATGAAAGTTTTTATGAATTGATCAAAATTCAAAATTTTTTTAGTCATTTACTGTTCTTATAATATACTTTTTTCTCTTTACCATTAAAGTACTATTAAATATAGTTTTTGAAAGCGTTTTTGCACTTAACTTTTTAAACTTTTTTTTTTACTTATGGTTGGGTACAGATATTACTTGATGATATATACTAATTTTTAAGGGTTTTCTTGTTTTTATTATGTCACCCTTATATTCTCTTCTATTATGTTGCTAGTAGAGGTGTCTGTGGGCCAACCGTGGCTCAAAAAATTTTGAATTCTAAGCCTAAGTCCGAATTTGGCTTTGCTTAACCACCTATTTAGGCTCGAATCACTATTCATAATATTAATAAATATGTTTATATAATATTTATGTATTTTATAATTAAATTTAAATAAAAATATATTATTTTATTTAAAAAATAATATTTTGGGTTGAGCCGACTCAAAACTTAAAATCTGAGGCCCAAGCCCGAGCTCGATTAGCTCATGCAGGTTGCCTAGCTCGTGGATAGGTCTAGTTACTAGTCTAGGTCTAGCATATGATTTTTTTTTTTTGATATGGTATTATCTATTATGGCTTCTACACTTTTTAAATTATGTTATTACTTTATTATACAATTATCAGACTCTAATTATCATTATTTGAAATAACAATAATATAATAAGAATAATATTCAAAGAATCATTTAAAATTTCACTATTAAAATACATAAACTCCCAATGTTCAATTATTTCAACCAATTAAATTAAAGAAAATGTGATAAATCGATGATGTACCTTATTGACAATGTTTTTCAAAGCTTATGATATGTTTACTTTTTGATAAATTATTATTTCATCATATATAAGATATAAATTAAGTTACTAATATTTAATTAAATTATTAAAAGACTATTAAAATAAAATTAATGATTAAAATTTTTGCTGTACGAAAAATTATTTAATTATAATTTCATCAATTTTATTTTTACTATAAATTCAAGTTCAGGTTCTTTTATATTCTGGCCATTTTAAGTTTTGATTCTTTCGGGTTTCAACCATTTTGGGTTTGGGTTTTCTCGAGTTTGGGTTTGACTTTTTTATCAAGTCAAGTTCAGTTTAGGTTGAGGCTCATGTTTCTTCAGGAGGGTTTTTGAGTTCAGGATCATTTGCCACCTCGACTAAAAACCAAGCTTGATTTTGCCAAATTGACCTACTACCCTAAAGCTTCACCAAACTTCTTGATTATGTCTAATAATCTCTAACAGTTCACCAACTTTTCCTAAGTGAAGGAAACAGAATCATCTACAAAAAACTAATGGGAAATAACATGACAAAACCTATTTAACCTAATACAACTCAAATGCTATGCCTGTATTTTGGCTATAATCCTCCTAGACAACATATCTATGGTAAACCAAGAAAGATACCCTTAGAGATGGTCCTCTTGCCTAAGACCTTTAATGGGAAAAAATTTACCTATCCACTTGTCATTTATTAAAAAGAGTAAGAAGTTGTTTTGATGCATTCCATCACCCATTCAACCTATTTAAAATTAAAACCTAGGTTGAGCAAAACTTTTCACAAAATTCACTCTACCTTATCATAGGCTTTGTTCATGTTTATCTTTACAACCACTTCATTTTTTTCACCTTCCTTTTTAGCCTTGATAGATGAAAATCTCCTGTGCAGTGACAATGTTATCATGAATCTATCTCCCACCCACCAAAACGCTCTAATTTTGTGTTATCAAGGATTTTACAAAAGGTTTAAGCATGTTCATCAAAAACTTTGATATAATTTTATGAACAAAATTGCGTAGACTTATCAGTCTAAATTGCATAACCATCTTTGAATCCTTTGTTTTTCTAATGAGCATAATCTCTATGTTATTAATCTCTTTTAGTATCCTCTTACTATGCAAAAAACTACTAACAACCTATAGACACCTTATTTTGTCTGGGCTAATTTTTAGCAATATAGAGCATGGACGTAAGTGGGGGCGATGCTGTCGCCCTGCGAAAAAGTATTTTAAGGATGTCAAAAAGGCCTAGGGATCATATCAAAGGTAAATGCAAAGATGTGGCATCAAATGACGTAGTCCAAGGTATCTAGGGACAAAAGATATGAGAAATTTTACAATTTTACTTGAATGTATTGATACATGGTTCTCATGTATCGATACAACGCTTCAATGCACTAAAAATTTGAAATGTCCCCATTTGTATCGATACAACATGTAGATGTATCGATACATAAGCCTCTGTATCGATACAGGACCTCATGTATCAATATTAGACCATCCCAGGACCAAAACATGCATTATGTAAAGGAATATATCGATACATATCAACATGTATCGATACAATGGTTCATAGTATCGATACAATGGTTTATAGTATCGATACATTGATCATTGTATTGATACAATGGTTTATAGTATCGATACATTGATCATTGTTTCGATACAACGTTCATTGTATCGATACACACAAGGTTTTTGGACCAAATGTATCGATACATTATGCAATGTATTAATACATGCAGGCCATTTTAATGGTCCTAGCATTTTTAACTCATCCACTATTGATCCAAAACTTGATTTTAACTCATTTTTTTGGAAAAGGAAAGATTAAAACACATATCAGATTACAAATTTAGACTTTTGAATTAATCATATCATCTTTTTGAAGTCTAAATTGGATAAAAAAAGGGTCAACATCACATGATCACCCTACTTTTTAGCTTGTTAACCAATATCACCATCAGCCACCCTATTTGCTGGAAAAGCATTTCAGCATTTAATCCAACCACCCT
>JAQSVH010026177.1:0-10830 GCA_029448705.1 Adansonia digitata | reverse complement strand
TTCAACGGCTCACTTTCTCATGTGTTGAGATTGTGAGAGACTAAATTAATTGAGTGATCAAATCCGATTAATTAAGCTTTACCCACACACGAGTTCGATTTGGAATTTTGGTGATGGAAGGAAGGGTTTGGTTTCGGAAAACTTTTGATTATTTTTCATATTTATTATCACCACCGGAAATTTAAGATACGTAATATTATTCAAAATTATTTAATATCATTTACAGTTCCATTACAAAATAGTTTTTGTGCATAACGATCCGTTTGTTGAGAAATTATTTTTTAATTTCTCACACTTCCGCATGATTTAGAAAAACATTTTTTCAAATAAAAAATCAACAGATATGATCGACCGTTTACATATAAAAATTTTTTTAAAAAAGTTTAAATATATTTATGTTAAAATATACTTATGTTCAATATTCACCCTCATTCTAGGTAACCTAGGTCTTAGGTGAACGTCATTATCATGCAATACAATTCTAAATCCTTAATAAATGGAATAAATGATAAATGGTTGAAATTCGAGCTGTATGACAAAGATAACAAGCCTTGTTAATATCTAAGAAATGTGATTGAATGATATTTTCTTGGAATCTTCAGTTGGAGTAAGTTTTATTTTTATTGAGAACCTCCAAAGGTTAAAATAGGAATCAGGCTCACTCCTTTTTAATTGTGTTGTCAAATAGAATCAACTAAGTTTGTTCGGCAATAAGCAGTTAAAAAAACAACTAAATTGAGAAAATAACAAGGGGAAAACTTTTACGGCTATGTTACTACTCTGATTCTTTATTTTTTATTAAAATATTCGTGTTTGAGATTCATATTCAAAACATATTGTATGCGATACGATACTTCAAAATATATAAAAAAATAAATATATTTATATCAAATATGTATTAGTATACGATCCTCACTGAAATTCAAATAACATAATTTTACAGTAGGGTGAACAAGGACAATATAATACTCCTTGGAGAAGCTGTCACAATAAGAGTATCCAAGGGTTACCAAAGCAGTAGTATGGCTTACGTACGGCAAATGATAATCTGAATAAATAAAATACACACAAAGCATCTTCGTGTAAGTTAAAAATCCCAAACAAGAATCTGACTATAAATATGGTTCCAAATTAAGATCTGGATATGGTATCTTCAGAAAACCCTACTTTTTCCATAACTTTTCTCTTTTGGTTTTTAACTTTGCACACCAAAATGAAGGGTTCTTCCAACTTCTGTTTGCTTTTGCCTATTATTATTGCTGTTTTTAGTTTGAAAGATCGTTGCCTTTGTGGAGCTGATCCTACGCATGGATTTACTGCTGTGCCATTAACAGATGAGAATTTCGACTTGCAGAAACCATTTGACAAACCACTGTCTGAACGTTACAATTACTCGGACGGCGTTCGAAGTTTGTGGGTCTATGATAAAGATAAGCCCTTCAAACCCGACAGCGGAACCAGGCCTCGCACGGAAATACGCATAAAGGTAACAGGCACATATACACGTGCTCGTGTCATGGGCGGAGATTCTATTTTCCGCTTCAAAAAGATTTTAGATTCAAGTCTCTCACAGCCATACATGTATTAGAAGTGTTCATTTGATGGGATTAAAGTATTGATATCAACGTCATATTTGTTTGTTAAAAGTTATACCAACTTGATAATTCGAATCTCAAATTTTATTTAAATTTATCCGTATTTGAAAATGAAAAGGTAAAGACACGCTCATATTATTTTTTTAAAAAATAATATTTTTTATTTTTTTTGCTTTTATTAAATTTTAAAACATAGATGACTTAACACATTATATTTTATAATGTTTATTTTTTATATGATATAATTTATATAATATATAAATATAAAAATACATATCATATAATTAAAAAGATGTCTGATTAGGTTCGAGTTTTGAATGTTAAAATCAAAGTCACACTCATTTTCTAAACGGGTCTTATATTTTTACTCAAACATATTTTTTAAACTTATTATTCATTTTTAAATCTTTCAAATATCAAACGAGTTTTTTAACTTAAATAAATAACTCGTTGCTTGGGCAAGTCAAACTCATGCTATCACCTCTGAAACAAAAATAAAAGGCATGAGAATTGGGATGGATTCTAATTGAACTGTGGCTGGTATTCTGCTTTAGGGACATGACTATTCGTCCGGAGTTTGGCAATTCGAAGGCCATGCTTTCGTGCCAAAAGGAACCTCCGGGGTCACCATAGTGCAAATCCACGGCGCATCCGAAGGGGCCACGACACTGCAACTGCGAATTTACGATGGGAACATGAGGTATTATCGGTACAACTTGGTGGCCACAGATCTGTACGACAAGTGGTTCAGAGTCAACGTGATCCATGACGTAGACAAAGGGAAGATCACAGTTTTCATCGACGGAGAACAAAAGTTTGTTGTGAAGGATCAAGGGCCGGGCGACTTGTATTTTAAATGTGGTGTTTATGCTGCACCGGCTAAATCTAGCGACTTAATGGAATCAAGGTGGAGAGACATTAAGCTCTTTAAAAAATGATTGTTACGGAATTCTAAGTTTAACTTAGTTGATTTATATCATTATTTAAAAAAATGATATCTAGTAAGTTTTGAATTCGAATTTCGGTATCCGAAACTCTTCTCTTATATATCCCTAGATTTATAACCTCCTTTATATAAAAAAAATTATTGTTATTGTTATACTGTAACATCAAAAATATATAGTAAAAGTAATTCTTATTAATTCTAAAATCTTTATTCCATTAGATTAAAGCAATTTTTTATTATTTTATCAATTTGTTACCAATAAACCTTTTTAAATAATTTTAAATAATTTATTTTAAATAAAAAATCTAATGAATTCGTTTCATAATTAATATTTGATTAAATTAAATATAAATTTAGAATATTTAATGTTTACTTGCATAGAAATTTGATTAAAGATAAATGAAGGAGAAAAAAAATGTAACTATTTCATCATGAGATTCTGTTGAAAATAAATTTACATCTATTAGTTTAAAAGCATACTTTATCTCTTTGGAAATGTAACTAATATTAGGATTTAATTCATTAATCAAACTAATATTTGTTTAAATTTTACTTTAAATATGAAAAATACCTTCATTTTATTTTTTCTTATTTTCGGTTTTTTTTATTTTTAATTAATTTATTCATAACTAGTTTTTAAAATAATTTTAATTCATTTATTTTAAAAATAAGATAGTATATTCATATCAAAGTTAATATATAATTGCATTAAATATAAGTTTAAAATACTCAACATATACACATGCATTGCAATATAACTTAATTCGAATTTAAATTAATAGTGAATAAAAATAATTTTAAAATTAACTAAATTTTCAGTATTTTATAGTTAAAAATCTTGTATAAAAATGAAAAAATTAATTAAATAATAAATAAACAATATAATTGTTTTTATTTAAAATTTACGTAATAAATAAACATTTATTTTTAATGTATTTTTCACCAAATCTAAAAAAGATTAGTGTTTTTCAATCTTAAAGCAACAAAGAGATCTGTTCAAAAATCGAATAGCTTACCTGGCCTGGACCTCGTTATTGATTTTTATGATCCAAACAGGTCCGACCCGACTCGGATCACTGTTCAGTAATAAATTAATTTTTTATATTTAATTATAAAATATATAAATATTAATATAAAACATAATTTTATGATATTTTTATATTTTTAAATAAATTTGAGCTAAAATTAAACCAGACCAAATTTTAAATTTAAATTTAAAATTTTTTAAGCCGTAACTTAATTTAACCTATAAATAAATTTAAAAATAAACGTACATTCCCTTTTTAAATAAATTAAATATTTTGACTTTTGCACGATGAATTGGTAAGTGTGATTGGGGTAAAAAAATGCCCCAGTTGTGCCATCGGATCACTGGTCTGTACGGTGATATTGCATCTCATCGTGCAGGAGGATGGAATCCCCGCCGGCCCTCCCCGTGGAGGATGGTGGGAGGGCCTTTTTTACCAATGCAGCCCATTTGGTTATATATATATATATATATATATATATATATATATATAAAATAAAATAAAATATATTATTATATAATAAATATATAAATTATATTTTTGTATAATAGTTTAATAAATATATAAATTTTATTAATATAAACTAATATGGATTAATTAAAAATAATTAATTATATAAATAAAATACAAAAATATTTTTGATGTATTTTTATTAATATTAATATTATTTGAAATAATTTAATTTTAGTAAGTTTTTTATTATTTGTTAATTTTATAAATATCAAATTAATTACGATTTTTATTTTATATATTTTAATATAATATTCTTAATAATCATTTTTTTATTAAAATTTACCTTATCACCGCCACTACAATTAGATTTAAACACATCTCACTATTGTAACACTCAATCTCACCACTAAAGCACTGCCATTACTATTTTTAATCTTATCATAACTAATTTTACTGTACACTCAAATGAAGCCTTAAGCAATTTGCCAAGATTGAATTATTTAATAGTCATAACCTCAACTTATTCTTTCTCTTTCATTTCAGCTTTGAGTCCTTTTCAAAAGATTGTTATTTACATTTTTATTCAATTTTTACTCTATTTTTAATTAAGTTGATATAACAAATTAAATAATACTAATTTAATTAAAATTTTATATAAAAATTAAAATAAATTTAAAGATCTTTTCATCTTTTAACTTTTAAAAAATAACAATTCGATAAAAGTTATTAACCATCTTTAACATTTTAAATTTAAATAAAATAACTATTCACTAAAAAAATCATAGTATTTTTTGATCTAGATATGGGCTTTACTCATAGTTGATTCCAGATTTAAGAGAAAAAGGCAAAAAAAAAAAAAACTTCATTGCTTGTTTAAATATGTCTAGATCATATTTTAACTGTTTTTAATTTAATTTTTATTTTTTATGTATTCTTGCACATTCAACACATATTCTGTTATTTTTTAGACACGTGTCCTGTCTTGTAGAAATTAGGCTTAAGGTCAAGTAGAGGTATCCATGGATCGGACCATGGCTCAAAAAAAATTGAAATCTTTGTCCAGGCCAATTTTTGGCCTAGTCTGGCTAGCGTATTTAGTCTGATTTCATTGTTCATTTGATTAAAAAATTATTTTTTATTAATATTTATATATTTTACAATTAAATTTGAATAAAAATATATGAATTTTAATATAAAAATACTATTTCGAGTCAGCCTAAAACATAAAAATGTAGGCTCGGACCCTACAGGGCAAGTCTTATTGAGCCGAGTCGCCTACTTGTCCTATGGATAGGTCTAGGGTCAAGGTCAAGAATGGGTTAGGAGCTTGGTTTTCTTAAGGGAGATATTTAGAGGTGGCAAAAGAGTGGGTTCAAGCAAGCTCATATTGGATTGTTTTTGGATTCGAGTTATTTCAAGCTTGGATTTATTTTGGATTCGAATCATATCAGGTTTGGATATTTTCATATTTGAGTTTTTTGGGGCTCAAGCTAGCTCTAGCTTGGACCATTTTCGGTACTGGCTTTTTCACATTTGGCTTATTTTAGATCAGGTTGGTTTAAGTTCTAGTAAGCTTAGATGGATTCAAAAAATTTTAGAATTTTGTAAATAGTTTTTTAAAACTTTGATTATAATAATTAATTTTACTTTTATATAGCGGCACAATTACTAAAATTAAAATTTTATAAATAAATAAATATAAAATTATGTAATAATTTTCTTTATATATTGAATATTAATATATTGTATTTAATATTGTCTATAAATTTTAGCATAACATCTTTGAGTTCTAATAAAAGTTAAATATATAAGTTCTATATATATATATATATTTATGTGTATAATTGTTTTTAAAATATTATATATATTTTATGTAATGTAATAGAAATTTTGAATAAATCTTTGCGCAATTGCATTTAATATGATGCTATTGTCTATAGTCTATAATTTATATAAAAGTATGAATGGAAAAAATCTTTTAAATTGTGAGAAATAATCATAAGTAATCATTATATTTCTAAGTTTTTATTGTAAATATTTTTATTACTAATATTTACACAATTTCTAACTAGAAATTTTTAATTTTATTAAAAATTTTTCATTAGATATATCTATTTGATGATAAATAACAAATAGTTAAATTTTATATTAAATTATTGTATTTTCATATTTTTATTTTTTATTAACCTTAAAATGTAAATGAATTTATTCGAAAATAATTTTTATATTGACTTTTTAGTTTTATAAATTATAATTTTATATTAAAATTAAAATGATAAATTTATAAATTTGAACATTGAATAAACTTTTTATGTTAATATATTTATTAATTTTAATTATTTGTAAAATATAAAACTAAATATTTTTTAAATAAATAAAAAAATAAGTATTCACAAATAACAAACATGACAACAAATGCTAATTATTATAAATAATACAAATTTATACTTATTTAATCATAACAAAAACTTACGTAAGAGTTTACTGTTTAAAAATATGAATTTCATATAATATTTTCTTACATCATATTTAATTTAAAATTACAATTAGTTAATTGCACTGCAATAATTAAAGGTGATATGATATATTTGGAACTTTAAAAAGTGTCATAAGGACAATCGTTAGCAAAACTAATAAATTTTTATAAATTTTAATATATTAATAATTTATTTTATATAAAGTTTAAATGTTGTTGATACTTTTTATATTTTTTCACATGTTTTAAGAATATTTTTTTACGTAATATAAATTACCGAATCTCACATTCTTGGGGGCATGTGATCTATGCAAGGATCGAGTAATCCGTTTGACTTGACTTGGATTGAGTTTAGGGTTTTTTTTTAATTTAAGTTGATCTGAGTCTATATTTATTAACAAAAATAATATTTTTATTTAAATTTAATTATAAAATCCTATAAACATTAATTAAAAATATTTTTTTATAATTTTTTATATTTTAAATAATTATTTAAATCATTAAATCAAATTGGAATACATTTTATTTTTTTGAACTATAAGCATATCTAGATTGGACTCTCATATATTATTTTTCTTTTTATTATCATCCAATACAATTTTAATCACTATCAATAAATTTAACTTTGATAATTTATAAATAAATTATATACATAAATAATGTTAATAAATATATTAAAAAATGATAAAAAAAAATAATGGTCGAAGAACTACATGAGCATATGTAGGCATGACATTCCACCACGACGTCGTTGCCCCGACATCAAAAAGATCACCTCTTCAAATCAAGTGGAACTATTTTGCAGCTTCAAAAATACTATTCCACGCGCTCTACACGCGCTTTTTAGTCTCCCTGATCCCATCAGAAAAACAAACACGCAACACCCCGCTCCCCCCCAAAAGAAAAGGAACAAAATCAAAATCCCCAAGTTTCCCAAAACCCTAGACAAATACAAAATCGAAGTTCAATTAAATTTTCTACGAGGGAATATCTTGGTAAAGAGAGAAAGTGTCGATCGAATATGGCGTCGTCGAAAGTAATGCTGACGTCAATTTCGTGAAATTCGGATCTGTCCCCACGTTCTGCTTCTTCTTCTTCTTCTTCTTAGACAAAAACCTCAGCCTTTCAACGATCAAAACAACAATAAAAGATTAAGCTCGACAATGACGGTGGACGACATCCACCGAAATGTCTACTCAGCTGCTCCTAGTACGGAGACGACTCTTGTTGATGCTTCCATAACTCTAATTGACACTCCGATTTCAACCGCCGTCGCTGATAATTCCGAAGCTTCTCAGGATCAGACCGTCGCGGATTGTAATAACAATGTGGCGAGAAATGTAGACGAGGTTTGGAGAGAAATCGTGTCTGGCGAGAGGAAAGAGATTACGATGAAAGAAGAAGCGCCCAATGACATGATGACGTTGGAAGATTTCTTGGTGAAGGCTGGTGCAGTGGAGGAAGCGGCCGTTGCAACGGCGGAGGTGAAGGTGAATCCAGATAGATTGAGTCGTGAGGTCTACGCGTTTGATCCGCTCGGAGGGTGTGCGTTTCAAAATCCGGATAAGATGGAGGGGTCAATTGTTGGGTTGGGGAATGGGATAGAGGTCATTGGAAGTGGAGGAGGTGGGGGAAAAGGGAAGAGAGGTAGAGGGGTTTTGATGGAGCCGCTGGATAAGGCTGCGCTGCAGCGGCAGAGGAGGATGATTAAAAATAGGGAATCTGCGGCCCGGTCTAGGGAAAGGAAGCAGGTATAAGATTGGTTAGGTTGTTTTGATCGAATTGTGGCAATGTTAATGGATTTTTTTCCCTCAAAAGGAATTTTTTCTTTTTTCTTTCTCTTAATTGTAGGCTTACCAAGTTGAATTGGAGTCGTTAGCGGTAAAGTTGGAAGAGGAGAACGATTTGCTGTTGAAAGAAAAGGTACTGAATTTTGTGTTCAATTTTGATTGTTTTGGTTCTATCATTTTAGAATAATGGTCAGGAACGGGTAATATTTCCTCTAAATTACTTGGTAAAGGTGGCAAATTTCTCTTATCTCAAAATAGTTTACTTTTTGTGTTGTTCTTAGTTTAGTTGCAATTGACTTTATCTAGTAGTGGAGACATTGGCATTACCTGCCAGGCTGCCAGTGAAAGGATTTGTATTAAAGCTAGGAGCTCCTGTTTTAATCAACTTTTATTTCCAAACTTCTAAAAATGATAACGATTATACTTACTTGTTAAGGCATCCCAATATAACTTGTTTGAAACATGGGATCATCCTCCCATATTCAGCACATATTTGCATATTCTGACTCCACCCATTATTTCGTTATGGCCAAAAGGCCAAAACATGATTGATCACTTTATCGAGAAAAACAACATTTGGGATGCGGTGAGTTTCATTAAGTAGCGTAAGTTAGGAAGATGGAGTTTGTGTGTTGGTGTCTGTTAATCGCTTGGTGCATCTGGCGGCAACAAGTTTTTCGGTAATCCCTTGGATTCTACTTTAATTTAATTGCCCTCTCTGTTCATGGTCTTGGTTGGATTTGGTTAGTCATTTATTCAGTATGTAAGTTCTCTGGCTACTTGTAAGTTATATCTCATCTTGTGTGGTGTTCCCTCACTTGGCAATCTCACGTCATCTTTTAGCTCCATGTTTTCTACAGAAAATATTCTTTATTTGCTATCAGTTATGAAAATTTCTGCTATATGTTGTGTTTATAGTCCAGTTGTCCTCTAGTATATATAGGCATATGGGTGCTCCTACACAGTTTTATACACTCAGATATACAAACCCGGCATATTCAAGTTACCAAGAAAATGCGTGTGTCCATGTACAGGCTCTTCGATGCTTGGCCCTGGCTAGAAAGATTTGCCATTATTGAATGTACTCAAGTTAGTGAATAGTTGTTTGTTTGACTCCCTCTACCATGGTCATTTATCCTCCTCTTAAGTAACTTGAGCATAAGGCCAAGGGCAATTATTCAAGCACAGGCATGCATACAAACTCACATGCATATACCAGACCTAAAAACCAAAATGTATTCAATGCAGGATATATCTTGCACTTATGCCCATACGCAAATCACATTTTCTATTCTCGTTCTTGTTATGCATCTCTTGTATGAGGTGTTGAAGCCAAGTGCGTGGAGCAACTAAGTAAAATTTATCTTTAAGCATCTTGTTTTATGTATATATTTGTTTTTACGTTCTGGTTCCTAAGTACTGACTGCTTAAATTTGAGGCTTTCTTTCTGTCCTTTGTTAGTTGGTAATTATTTCATTGAACTTTTTATTTTCAGTTAAAAGCAGACTGCAATGAAGAAATTTCCTGCAGATGGTAAACATGGAATGATCTTATAATTTATTAATGTTTGTAATTTATTCATTGACTGCGTGTAAATTTTCTTGTCCATAAATTGCCATGATTGCAGTATCTGGACGGTCTTGTAACGTGAATAATGCTAACAGCGTGATAAAAATAAAAGTAAAAGGGGAAAAGATCCAAATTTTAGGACTTCTATCCTGTATAGGAAGCAAATGCTTACAGTTTATTTATTTTATGCTTTTTATTTGCCCCTATTGTACTTTAATGTTAACGCATTGCAATGTCTATCATTTCACTAGTTTTTGTTGTATATGTTTTTGTCTAATTGAAATTATTTACTTGCAGGCTGATAGAACGAAGGAAAGGTTTAAGCAGGTAATAAATTTTTGCTGTTATCACGGAATTATGTTGTAGATTAATGGTAAATTAGATTCAATGGGATTGGTCAAAATAAAGAAAGACCTAGTTTGATCTTAAGTGTAGCCGGAGCTGACAATAAACCTAAAATACTTAATAGGAAATTAAAGAGGAACGTTTAGAGAATACTCTCTTCTACTAAATAATTAAATATAATGAAATAAGTAAGAAGGTATATGAAGGGGTGGAACAGGAGATGGCAGCGGAGGGGAGCTGAGCAAGGATATCTATCATTTAGGTATTACAGTAGCAGGTTAGGGCTTGAGTTTGTTCTTGGACTTGCATTTAAATTTGTTAAGTAACATTGCTTGTATGCTTCGCAATAGAGTGGGAGGATTTTCTACTTGAAGTGAGGCAAGAGCCTCTCTGTAGAATATGGTGTGGCCAAAAACTATGAAAAAAAACTGGGAAACCAATTAAGAAATGAATGAATCTGAGGTAAGGAAGTAATCTGTTTCTAATTTTAGGAGGATTATTGTCTGTTATACTTTCTCCTGCAAAACATGAAATTAAGTTTGTGGCTTTCTAACCCTGATGTTGCCATATTGTTACAAGTTTAATTGTAGCATGCTTCAAATGTTTCTGGTAAAATTAAAAGCTTTTA
>JAQSVH010026125.1:0-10832 GCA_029448705.1 Adansonia digitata | reverse complement strand
TATTGCTTGATGGCCAAGACTGTTTAGGGAGCTTAGTCTATTTATTTTTTATATAATTAAATGCAAGCCTTTTTTCTGGGGAATAATCCAATCACTCTAGAAAACAAGGACAAGTACATGTCAAACTTCTTCAACTACTCACTTTTTAGCAACTATATGGTTTGATTTTTTATTTTTGTTATTGGAGAAATTTTTTATTATTGATTCAATCAGTCGGATTGATTAAATGAAAAAAATTTAATTAAAAAATTAAATATTAAATATATAACTTTGATTATAAATAAATATTAAATAATATAATAAATAATTAATAAAAATATGTATTTAACTTAAAGTATAGTCTTTTGTGTAAAATTAAAATAACAAAAATTTAAATCTCATTACTTATAAAAAAATTTTAGCAAAAAATAAATTTTGATCGATTTATTAAATTATGAATTTTTTATATCTGTCAACAAACTTTTAATTGCTCTCAAATTGAATTGATCAATCAACCAATTCGGTTTGATTTTTTCAACACTTATTGCTTCACAATGTCAAAGCAATAAACATTAGAGAATATGCCATTTCATGCATCTGCTCTAAAAGAAACCGTTTATATATATTAACCCAATATGATCTTGCATACCTTTGAAAATTTGAACTAAAAGGAGAAAAACACACCATCCCTAACTTAGTAAAAGAAAAGAAGTGATCAATAGCCTGAGCTTGACGTCTCTTATTCAATCTAGCAATAAAACAAGCTCCAACCACTCTCTTGAAATGGCATCTTTGAAGAGAATAAGGTGGGAATGGAATTTGTGAACTCTATTTTATAAAAATAAAAGAGGTTGTAGTCTAGGTAGCAAAATGATTGAATATGTTATAATTCAAATTCTAAACTTACTAGATATTATCTCTTAATTATGATTATACGATTTTATTGAATTAAATTATCAAAGTTGTCAGAACTTCATAGCTCCCACGAGCTACAGTTATTGCGAGTAGGCTACCATATCATGGTGCTTCAAATGTGACTTCTTCAATTAATTTTGACCATATATCCCCAAATGAATTATCACTATCATAATTTACACAGTTTTTTAATCATATTCTTAGCAATATCTTTTTTCACTGGTTAGCATATGAGTACAGCCTGGTTTGATGAAAAAGTCATAATTGCCACAATCAAAGATAAAAATAAAACTAAATTCCTGGAAGTACAAAGTGGAAACAGATTATTATGCATGCAACTCCCTAGCTATTAACTGCTTCATGTTTTAAAACGTATATTTGTCATCATCTTAAGGTAAAAAAAAATTAGTTTCAGCTTATATTAATTGGACATTTTATTTTTTTTTGAAAGTATTTTTATTCGATTTATGTTTGGATATGATTATTAGAATATACGAAAAATTTAAAAGATTGAGTATATTCATATTAAATAAATACTCGTATTCAAAACTTGATCAAATCTAATTACTTAGGTTCTAGACAAAGGAGGGGATGGAATATAGTAGTCTAGACATGATCCAATCTAGATCGTAGCTGTTTTTGTCTTTGCAAGACATATGATTACCTTGAAGACTCTGAGGACAGATTTAAACTCATAAAATTTGTGCACTGGGTGAAATTTATGCAAAATCATTGGGAGAGACAGTCCTTGTACAAGTAAACAAATTCCATGACTTTACATCATAGGATTTGGCTGTAAACAACGTTATGTTGCCGAGAAGATCGATCTAGAATCATATGCAACCTCGTGAACTACATTTCTGAGATAATTTAGTGTCAATTTGAGACCTCGGAGAGATTCAGCCCTTTGAACAGTGGTACATTTACTATAACTATAAAAGTGGACAAAGAATTTAACCTAGAAAAACCATCATTTCCCATACACTAAAAGCAAGTTTACTTAGCTCAAAATCCTTCAATACATATGTTGAAATCGAATCATAGACCTATTAAATGGTAAATACCATTTTTTTTAATGAGTGCGTAAATTAACTAAGTTTCAAGTTTACAACCTAATCTTCTTTGAGAACAAAGTATCAAATTTGATAATTTGAGGAAGGGAAAAGGAAATTCCGACATCTAGTTCTTATTACAGTATCGGCTGAATGGCTTCTAGTAGATTTGAGACAAGGCAAGTGTGGTGATAAAAACTGGATTTCTGAGTGTGTGAAGTGAACATTTGGTGGGAGAGGAACTCACTTATACATTCAACGAAGGGAAGAACATCAGAGGAATTGTTTCAGCTGGTAGTAGATGGCAGATGCTGTTAAAACCCGATTTTATATAGCCCCTAGATTCTTAAATAATAATGTAAATATTACTTAATTTATGCAGACAATGGGGTTTTAACTAAACTGTAAATTGTAAGGCTAATCCCTCTTATTTTCTTATACAGGTGGTATTAGAAGCGTCAATAATCCAAATATATATATATATATATATTGAACGTTGTAAACCAAAACCTTCATCTGGGTTGTTGATCTTTGAGCAGATGAATTAGTAATAATAATTATACGATATTGCAGAAATGAAGATTGCAGGCAGGTTGAATTTGCTGGTTCACATGCAGGCTATTCTAATCCCTACCGGCAAGGCGGCAACCCCAACATTCAAGGAGATTCGTCGCAAAACATACGCGAAAGTGCTTTTCAGTGGCGTCGCAAATTATTAATATCATTCCTTTGATCCTTGCTGCGTTACAGATTTACTCATCAAATTAAGTAATAAAGTATTACATTTTTATATAAAAAAATCATTAAAATCATACCAAAAAAAGAAAAAAGAACCAACCAATCAATCAATATATAAATAAACAAGTTCACCACAGTATTGCATGACTTCTTTTTCTTAATGTTGTTACACACCTTTATGGAACACGAAGCCTTAATAATTAACTAGTTATAATCAATGGTTATAACTCAATTATAAGATCTTATCTCATATTTTTTTAAGGTAAATTTGACCTAATCACTAGTTTACTTGCACTTAATTATGATTGTGTAAATAAATTTTAGTGTTATATATATACATATTATATTCTTGATTTTACCCTATCTTGCATCAAACAAATTGCAAAAACATATTGAATAGGACTAAGTTTCTGAAGTGGGTTTTATTTTTGGTTAAATATTTTTATTAAAGAACTATTTTTGGCTTTGAAAGTTGGTGAGACGCCATTTTCCTTTGCTAAATATATATTTAAGAGTATATAGTAGATTAATAGTAAAGGAATTTTGTTTGTACTCGTCACGGACTTTCTTTTTGATTTATTTGCAATATTTAAACACGTTTGCCAAAAGAAAAAGATCCTTTAATTTTTTTTATTATAGATTTATATTTAATAGATTTATATTGTATAAATTTATAAGCAACCAGATAATTTTACCTTATTAAAAAGTTTTTAAAATGTGGTAGCAATATTCTGTTTACTGATAATGTATTGAATTATAAACTTTCAGTATATCAAATAAAAACTCATAGTGTTATCTATATCTATTTTTAAAAATGTTTAACAAGTTGGCATATTTTGATTGTATATAGATATATACATTTAATAATTAAGATTACCAGGGTTTGATCCTTAATAATTTTTTAAATAATTTGCAAAACTAGATTATCATAAGAACATCGAGATTGAACTCGAACCTAGTTTATTTAATTCATATAATACCTTTATAAGACAACATTTAATGTATTTGAGATTTTAATATTAATATTTGTAACTTTTTTATTTTTAAATTATGATTCCTTTATTAAAAAAAAAATCATTAGAGACGAGGATGAGATGGAATATATTATTAGTACCAACTGTTCAACCACGTTAGGAGTTTCTATTTCTTTTTTCATTCTTTTTGCCTCACTAAGTGTTAATCATTGAATATCATCAATATTAATTTTTTTTTAATTATTATTACGTTCTTAATTAGTTCTCTATTTTCTTTCATGGACAAGAATTAAACTTACCCCATTTTTGTCTTTTTGTTTTCCCTCATGTTGTTAATTTATTAGTATTATTTATAACCTTCGTAATTTCCATTTCTTTTAATATTTTCAAAATAAATAGTAGTTTGTAATTTTCTTTTGAAGATCACTTCAACTACTCTATAATTTATGCATAGCTATTTCATGCACCCTTGTATCACTTGCATGCTTTGACGAGTTCATAGTTATGAATCACAATTCTCAAATCCTAGAGACTTGGTAAATTATCATTAAAATGATCATTATTATTTAAAGAAAGTTTTTCTTTAATCTACTCTATTACTTAATTCATTTATATACATTAATTTTTTTTCCAATTTCAACAAATGATGTTACAAATCTATCATATATCTCTAATTTTTTTAATGAATTTTTAATATATATTAAGAAGATATATTTTAGTCTATAAACTTCATTTGCAGAGTTTAAACGACTACGGTTGTGAATGTAACGAATGTTATTACAGTCATTGCAAGCATCGTCGTTATAATTTTTTTTTTGTTTTACTCAATTTACTATAAAATGCATAATGATTATAATTACGATAATAATTTTAATAATATTAATAATATTTTATAATATTTTATGACTTTTATTTTATAAAAAAATTATTCACAACTTATAAATTGAATTTATATATGTATTCACAATTGTAAGCTTAATCATTATGAATTGTTAAACATTACATTTCAATTTGCAATGAATATCAACAAAAAAAAACCATAAATAAACAATAGAATAATTACCGTAATATTAAAATGCAACTACTATTATTATATTTGAAATATCAGGACAGACGTTTAAAGGGTGCATATAAGTGCCAAGATCCCAAAGCATATATATTTTTAATTATGTAAAAGTAATTGATTTAATATAAAAAAAATTTCAAGAAAAAATTTTAAGTTACTAAAAGTTGCCTATAAACGAAAATGGAACACTGTATCAAAGTATGATGAATTATTTATTTTGGGTTATTTTTCGCTTGTTCTGTGTGTGAAAAGTCCAACCGGCAGTGCGTTGTTTATTTTGTTCCATTTATGCAAACGTAAGAGAAGTAGGCCCCTTCCCCCTTGCAATAAAAATCCTTTCTTTTTGTCGTCTCAAAAGTCAAATCTAGAGTTCTACATGGATCAAATCCGACCGGGTCGCAACTTGGGTTGTTGTTGTTGTTGTGTTTTATTTTTATTTCCGACTTGTATGAACAGGCCTACCTAGTCAAAACCATGTGTCTTGAACACTTCTGAAGTAGTTTCTTTCTCATACGAACTTAATTCGACAGAACCATTTGAAAGTTAGCCTAAGATATCGTAAATGTACGTACATACTCCTTCATTTCTGACAATAATAAGCATATATAATTAATGTTTGCATATATATATATATTATTGATCTTGTTTATAAATATAATAAATAATATTGTTAAATATTACTAACAGAGTTGGAATTTAAAATAAATTGACGATTTTACCAAACCTCATATTTTAACTCTCTATTCAGACCTGCCAAAAGTTTAAACTGCCAACATATATATATATATATATATATATGCAACTATGAAAAGGAATCGAACAACGATCAGTAGTTAAAAGAACATGTCTTTCTCGGACAAAGATGGGGCAACAGCCCCTTACCAAGGCAACTAAGAATAATATATATTTTTTTGGCCTATGCTGCCATGCTGGTGAAGCTTGACTTTCTTCAATTATGGTCTAATATTTTTCTTATATATGTCGATATATATCTGCCATTGCTTTTGGGGTATTGCCTCAAGGATTTGTGAAGAAAAAAAGAGGGAGAAATGCGCACGCTTTCATTTTCTACTTCATTTTTGCTGTTCACCATAATTTGTCATTCATGTTTGAATCACGAAGTGGTTAGTGATGATGATCCATTGATTGGGACAGGAAGGGAGGCGTTAGAGATAATCATTGGTGGCGGTGGGGAAGCTCCTGCCCCTTCCGATGAACCTCCGTCACTACCTTTGCCATGTAAGTTCGAGAACGCTCGACTTGCGAAAGCCTACGAGGTAATCCAGAGGTTCAAGGAGAAAATCAAAGTTGATGCTAACAGCATCAAATACATAAAGACATGGGACGGTTGTGACGTTTGCAAGTACAAAGGCTTCAAGTGCGACAAGCGTCCCGACGTGAAGGAAAAAGCAGTCGCCGCTGTTGACTTCAATGGTGCTAAATTTGCCGGTTGCGACGGCTCCCTTCCTCTCGATGGTTTCCTCGATGAGTTAGACGATCTAGCCATTTTCCACGCCAACTCCAACAACTTCACTGGTACGGTACCTTTTAAAGCATCGAAGATCAAATATTTGTACGAGCTTGACCTTAGCAACAACAAGATCGTTGGTGATTTCCCCATCAGAACAGTTGGCGCCATGAATTTAACCTTCTTGGACTTTAGGTTCAACTCGATCAGAGGGGTTGTTCCATCACGAGCGTTCAATTTAGGTCTCGATGTGCTGTTCATCAACAACAACAAATTTGCAGCTCAGAGGCTTCCTGATAACATTGGTGATTCCCCGGTCTTATATCTCACCTTTGCCAATAACAACTTCACTGGTTCGATCCCACCAAGTATCGGCAAAGCCCCAAACCTTCTGGAAGTGCTGTTCCTCAACAATCAACTTACTGGGTGCTTGCCATATGAGATTGGGAACCTGAGTAAAGCCACAGTTTTTGATGTAGGCTCAAACAAGTTAACTGGTCCGATACCTTTCTCGTTTGGGTGCTTGAAAAGGATTCAGCAACTGAATTTGGCCAACAACGAGTTCTACGGGGAAGTGCCGGAAATAGTTTGCGAGCTCTCTAAGCTTGAAAACTTGACTTTGTCAAACAACTATTTCACTTATGTTGGCCCCGCTTGCAGGGATCTAGTATATAAAAAGAAACTTGATATAAGGAAAAACTGCATTTTCGGCCTCCCGAATCAAAAATCAGAAGCCGAATGCGCTGCATTTTTTGCAAGAAAGAAGAATTGCGACAGGAGCGAATCATTCAAGTGGATTCCTTGCATAGAACATGGTTATAGTTATTCCGATTCAACCGACAAATCCGATCACGAATCACCTGCTTCTGCCCCATCATCGGCTAGAACTTACGGCACTCTTACTCCTCATCATCGGTTGTGATTAATTTCCAATATGCATTAGAGATCATGGACCTCATAAAGAAAGTATCTTTACTTTGGTTATTTTATTTATATTTCTTTGTGCTGATTATCATCTGATATTTGATGCAGAATTTCAATGTATTAAACTTTTTCTTGAATAAATCAACTTCCTTCTTTTCTTCTAACTTGCAAGCATTCATATAGCAGTAAAATATAGGTAAAGAGGTTAACAAATGGATTATCTTCCCCTTTGTTTAATGTCAATTATTGGTAACAAAGTGGAGTTTATTAAAACCTCTATTACTTGGATTTTTTATTTTTTTAAAGTGTTGGAGTCTATACATATTAAAATAAATATATAAAATATGATACTTTAAACATATATAAAAAATATAAAAATAAATATATTCAAATTAAAAATATATCTACATATTTGATACTTACTCCAACCTAAATAATAGAGTAAAACTGCAAACATATATGCTACCCTACTAAATTAGCTAACATTATCCTAGCATGTTGCTTGCAAGGGAAGAAGTTTTTAAAAAAGTTACTGCAGGTAAAAATTATCAAGTTAATGATTGCAGAAAAACCTGATTGAAAGCTCCGGATTGCTGATCTGTTGCAAGAAGAATCGAATCAAACTTGTGCTAGAATTCTAAAATCTGAATTGACGACCCTTTAGATAAGGACATAAAAATGTGAGCTGGGAGAAAAGGCCCACAAAGGCCACGATTGGGTTCCGTCATCCATGCCAATAATCATGATTGATATGATTTAATTAATTAATTAATTAACAATGCAGCAACTTTGTTTGTTTACTAGTTTTGAATATTATATGATTATATAATATAAATATAATATAAAAAATAATTTAAATGCTATATAAAATATGATAAGAAAAAAATTAATATGAACAGTGTATAAATACAAGAATGTGTTAAAATTTATATGATATGTATTATTAACATATCAAAATTTAGACATGGTTAAGAACCGAGCCTGGATGGGATATTTTATTATTTGAGTTAGTTTGAATCACTATTCAACTAATTAAAAATATTTGTGTTTGAATTTAATTATGAAATATATAAATATTAATAAAAAATAATTTTTTAATATATATATTTTTAAAAAAATTATAGACTAATACATGTTGAGCTTAGATAAAAAAAATTTTAAAAAAAAGTTTGAATTATTGCTTGACTCTAAATGGTGGTAAAATAAAACCAAACCCGAAAATCAACCTAAAAAAATTTAAGTCTGAACTCGAACTGAACCCTATTTAATCAAAAAGTCAAAATATGAACTCGAAAAAATCTTAACCCGAAATGGCCTGAATCTGAAATGGTTTGAACCCGAAAAACCCTAACACGAATTTGAATTAATCCAAACCTGAAAGAACCCAAACGCAAATTTAATACTAAAAATAAAATGACAAAACGATAATTAAAAGCAACAACTTTAATTATCAATTTTATTTTAACATTATTTTAATAATTTAATTAAATATTAAAAACTTAATTTATATTTTATATATGATGAAATAACAATTTATCAAAAAGTAAATCATATCATGAGCCTTGAAAAAATTGTCAATGAGGTATATTATGTATTTCTCATATTTTCTTTAATTTAATTAATTAAACTCATTAAATATTGACTATTTGTATATTTTACTAATAAAATTTTAAGTCATTATTTGAATATTATTCTTATTATGCTATTTTATTTCAAGTAATGATAATAAGAGTCTGATAATGATAATAGTATAACAAAATAATAAGGTAAATTATAAAAATGAAAGCCATAATAGATAATATCATATCAAAAATTAAAAAAAAATTATATATTTGACTTAGACTAATAACATAGTGGAAGAGAATATAAGGATAATATAATAAAAACAAAAAAGCTTAAAAATTAATATATATTATCAAACAACATCTATATCTAAGAGTGCTCATAGGTCGGGCCAAACTGGGCCTAAATATGATATTAATATCAAACATGTTTGCCCAAGCTCGATCAATAATGCCTCTAATTTTACCCAAACTTGCACATATTTATAAATAGACAGTTCAAACCCGTTTAAACCTTTCTATATTATATTTTTAATAATTTATTTTTAAAATATATATTTTTAAAATTTAAAATTTTTCTTTTACTAAGTTTTAAAATATAAATAATTTAACCTAGTTTTTAATGCTTACACTATAATATTACACATACGTATTTTTTATATGATAAAAATTATATAATATATAAAATATAAAATTAATTTATTATTGAATAGTATAATAGGATGGGCTCGGCTCGGCCTTGAAAGTTTGAGCTAAGGCCCAAGGCATTTTTTAAATTGGGCCTAATTTTTTTGCACAAGCCCATTTTTCAAGCTTAATATTTTTGTCCAAACCCTCCCAAATATCGAGGGAACCTTTAGGCCTGGATAGGTAGTCCGGCTTTTGAGTAGATCTAATTTGTACCCAATCAAGGTTAAAAAAAAAGTTAAAATAAAAAAACACTTTGCAAAATTACATTCAATAGTACTTTAATGATAAAGAGAAAACAAGTACAATATAAGAACACCAAATGGCAAAAGAAAGTTACGAATCTTGATTAATTCATGAAAAATTTAATTCATTTGTCGCTTGTAAGTATCATCCCTTTGTTTAAAAAAATGAAATTATAAATTAATATAAAAAATCTTATTATAAATGAAACTTTTATTAACTTTTTATGATTGCAAAACTAATATTAATAGTATATCATAAAGAATAAAATATATTGTTAAATAACACAGACAAAAAATAATTTTGTGCTTAGGATATTTTATTTTAATATTTTATAAAAAGGAATATTTTAAAGAATATGATAATACTATTAATAATTAATTGTTAATTATTTTATATATTATTTTGTTCATATTTTGTTGTAAGAGAAATATTTTATACATAATTCTTTAAAAAAAAATTAGTTTTATATATCATAATATATTATAATATAAATATAATCATATAACATGACTTGAATATGTAAACATGTCAAATTTTGCATAAACGAATTATTAACACGTCAAAATTTATATAAATAAATAATACCTTTAATAAGATTATGAAATAAAAAGTAACACGAATATGAACATAATGAGTGATGATATGTTATACAAAATTAAAAATTTCAATTGCAACATGATTATACAACGCAAATACAATTAAAAAAATATTAAAACATGACATGAGAACACAAAACATGTCTATTATTTTAAATATCAGTATGGTTAATTTGCAATATATAATATTGTAATAATAAATTATTTAAAAATTAATTTTATATAACAAATTAATTTTATAAATAAATATATTAAAAATATTATATTATAACAAAAATTTTCTTAAAAATAATTATTTAATAATTTATTTTTTAAAACATTAAATTACGTAAAAGTGATTACATCTAGTATAAAATAAAAATAATGTAAAATAACCTTAAATTTGAACCAAATTTAAAAAGATTTAAACCTGAAAAGATCCAAACCCGAAAGAGTGCAAACCTAAAAAAATTCAAACTTAAATGAATTCAAATCTCAAAAAGCTTAAACTTAAATAAACTCAGATTGAACTTACTCAATTACTACCTCTACTTGACCCTACCCGACCAATGAAAATCGTTGGGGGAGCCAAGAATCGAAACAACAAATATAAAAACAGCAAAACGTTGGATGCCGTTTTGAGACA
>JAQSVH010026094.1:0-10833 GCA_029448705.1 Adansonia digitata | reverse complement strand
AAGCTTTTCATATCAAGCCAAAGCATCAATATCATCTATCCCAACAAGGAGAATGTTTATATGGGGCCCAATCATGATAAAAAAGGCATTACGTGCATGCAAGTTTATCACGGTTGGCGGAATAACATTGATTCCAAAAAATGGCTGAAAGAAAAACTTTTCTTATCAAGCAAAATCATCAATGTCATCTATCCCAATAGGAAAAATGTGTTTATAGTGCCCAATCAGGAAAGAAAGGAGATTAATATGTGCATCCATGTTTGTCATGATTGATGGCAAAACATTGGTTGCAAAAAATGGTGGAAAGAAAAGCTTTTCTTATCAAGCCAAAGCATCAATGTCATTAATCCCAAAATGGAGAGTGTGTTTATGGCACCCAATCATGAAGAAAAAGAGATTATTACGTGCACGGACATTTGCCACACTTGGGGGAATCACATTGATTCCAAAAAATGGCAAAAAGAAAAGCTTTTCTCATGAAGCCAAATAGTAAAAGCTATGTATCCCAATGAGGAAAATGTTTTTATGGTGCCCAATCATGAGAAGAAGGAGATTGTTTTATGCACCTAAGTTTGTTACATTTTACGGAATAACATTGATTCCAAAAAATGGTGGACAAAAAAGCTTTACTTATCAAGCCAAATCATCAATGTCATCTATCCCAATGATGAGAATGTGTTTATGCTGCCTAATCTTGAGAGAAAGGAGATTATTATATGCATCCAAGTTTGTCACGATTGACGAAATAACATTGATTCCAAAAATGGTGGAAAGAAAAGCTTTTCTTATCAAGCAAAATCATCAATGTCATCTATCCCAATGAGGAGAATGTGTTTATGGTGCCTAATCATGAAGAAAAGCATATTAATACGTGCATCTCTGTTTGTCCCAATTGATAGAATAACATTGATTCCAAAAAATGGTGGCAAGAAAATCTTTTCACATCAAGCCAAAGCATCAATATCATCTTTCCCAACAAGGAGAATGTCTATATGGGGCCTAGTCATGAAAAATATGATATTATTACATGCATGCATGTTTGTCACGGTTGACGGAATAACATTGATTCCAAAAAAATGGTGGGAAGAAAAGCTTTTCTTATCAAACTAAAGCGTCAATGTCATCTATCCCTATGAGGAGAAAATTTTTATGGTGCCCAATCATGAAAACGAGGAGATTACTACATGCACTCATGTCTGCCACAATTGACAGAATAATATTGATTGCAAAAAATGGTGTAAAGAAAAGCTTTTCTGATCAAGCCAAAGCATCAATGTCATCAAACCCATTGAGGAGAACGTGTTTATAGCACCCAATCATGAAAAAGAGGAAATTAATACATGCACCTATGTTTGTCACAAATGTTGGAGTAGCATTAATTCCATAGAATGGTGGAAAGAAAAGCTTTTGTTATCAAGCAAAATCGTCAATCTCATCTACTCCAATGAGAAGAATGTGTTTATGGTGCCGAATCATGAAGAAAAGTAGTTTAATACGTGTATCCATGTTTGTCACCATTGATGAAATAACATTGATTCCAAAAAATGGTGTAAAGAAATGCTTTTCTTATCAAGCCAAAGCGTCAATGTCATCCACCCCATTGAGAAGAATGTGCTTATGGACCCTAATCATGAAAAAAAAGAGATTATTATGTGCATGCAAGTTTGTCCTGATTGATGGAATAACATTGATTCCAAAAATGGTGGAAAGAAATGCTTTTCTTATCAAGCAAAATAGTCAATGTCATCTATCCTAATGAGGAGAATGTGTTTATGGTGCCCAATCATGAAAAAAACAAGATTAATACCTGCATCCATATTTGTCATGGTTGACGGAACAACATTGATTCGAAGAAATGGTGGGAGGAAAAGCTTTTCATATCAAGCCAAAGCATCAATATCATCTATCCCAACAAGGAGAATGTTTATATGAGGCCCAATCACGAAAAAAAAAGCCATTACATGCATGCATGTTTGTCATGGTTGGTGGAATAACATTAATTCCAGAAAATGGTAGAAAGAAAAGCTTTTCTTATTAAGCAAAATCATCAATGTCATCTATCCCATTGAGGAGAATGTGTTTATGGCGCCCAATCATGAAAGAAAGGAGATTAACATGTGCATCCAAGTTTGTCATGGTTGATGGAATAACATCGATTCCAAAAAATAGAGGAAAGAAAAGCTTTTCTTATCTAGCTAAATCATCAATGTCATCTATCCTAAAGTGGAGAATGTGTCTATGGTGCCCAATCATTAAAAACAGGAGATTAATACATACATCCATTTTTGTCACGATTGATAGAATAACATTGATTCCAAAAATTGGTGTAAAGAAAAGCTTTTCTCATTAAACCAAAGCGTCAATGTCATCTATCCCCACGAGGAGAAAGTGTTTATGGCGCCCAAGCACGAAAAGAGGAGATTAATACATGCACTCATGTTTGTCACAAATTGACGAAATAATATTGATTGCAAAAAATGGTGTAAAGAAAAGCTTTTCTTTTCAAGCCAAAGCATCAATGTCATCGAACCCATTGAGGAAAAAGTGTTTATGGCACCTAATCATGAAAAAGAGGAGATTAATACGTGCACCCATGTTTGTCACAAATGTTGGAGTAGCATTGAATCCAAAGAATGGTGAAAAGAAAAGCTTTTCTTATCAAGCAAAATCGTCAGTCTCATTTATCCCAATGAGGAGAATGTGTTTATGGTGCCGAATCATGAAAATAATAGTTTAATACATGTATCCATGTTTGTCACCATTGACAGAATAACAATGATTCCAAAAAATGGTGTAAAGAAAAGCTTTTCTTATCAAGCCAAAGCGTCAATGTCATCCATCCCATTGAGGAAAATGTGTTTATAGACCCCAATCATGAAAAAAAAGAGATTATTATGTGCATGCAAGTTTGTCATGATTGATGGAATAACATTGATTCTAAAAATGGTAGAAAGAAAGCTTTTCTTATCAAGCAAAATAGTCAATGTCATCTATCCCAATGAGGAGAATGTGTTTATGGTGCCCAATCATGAAAAAAACGAGATTAACACCTGCATCCATGCTTGCCACGGTTGACGAAACAACTTTGATTCCAAGAAATGGTGGGAGGAAAAGCTTTTCATATCAAGAGAAAGCATCAATATCATCTATCCCAACAAGGAGAATGTTTATATGGGCCCCAATCATTAAAAAAAGACATTACGTGCATGCAAGTTTGTCACGATTGGTGGAATAACATTGATTCCAAGAAATGGCTGAAAGAAAAGCTTTTCTTAGCAAGCAAAATCATCAATGTCATCTCTCCCAATGAGGAGAATGTGTTTATGGTGCCCAATTAGGAAAGAAAAGAGATTAATGTATGCATCCATGTTTGTCACGATTGACGGAAAAACATTGGTTCCAAAAAATGGTGGAAAGAAAAGCTTTTCTTATCAAGCCAAAGCATCAATGTCATCTATCCCAATGAGGAGAGTATGTTTATGGCACCCAATCATGAAGAAAATGAGATTATTACGTGCATGGACGTTTGTCACACTTGGGGGAATCATATTGATTGCAAAAAATGACAATAAGAAAAGCTTTTCTTATCAAGCCAAATAGTCAAAGCTATCTATCCAAATGAGGAGAATGTTTTTATGGTGCCCAATCATGAGAAGAAGGAGATTATTTTGTGCACCTAAGTTTGTTACATTTTATGGAATAACATTGATTCCAAAAAATGGTGGACAAAAAGCTTTACTTATCAAGCCAAATCATCAATGTCATCTATCCCAATGATGAGAATGTGTTTATGGTGCCCAATCATGAGAGAAAGGAGATTATTATGTGCATCCAAGTTTGTCACGACTGACGAAATAACATTAATTCCAAAAATAGTGGAAAGAAAAGCTTTTCTTATTAAGCGAAATCATCAATGTCATCTATCCCCATGAGGAGAATGTGTTTATGGTGCCCAATCATGAAAAAAAGTAGATTAATACATGCATCTGTGTTTGTCCTAATTGATAGAATAACATTGATTCCAAAAAATGGTGAGAAGAAAAGCTTTTCACATCAAGCCAAAGCATCAATATCATATTTCCCAACAAGGAAAATGTCTATATGGTGCCCAGTCATGAAAAATAAGATATTATTACGTGCATGCATGTTTGTCACGATTGACGGAATAACATTGATTCCAAAAAATGGTGGGAAGAAAAGCTTTTCTTATCAAACTAAAGTGTCAATGTCATCTATCCCCATGAGGAGAAACTGTTTATGGTGCCCAATCATGAAAAAGAGGAGAATACTACATGCACTCATGTCTGCCATAATTGACAGAAAAATATTGATTGCAAAAAATGGTGTAAAGAAAAGCTTTTCTTATCAAGCCAAAGCATCAATGTCATCGAACCTATTAAGGAGAACGTGTTTATGGCACCCAATCATGAAAAAGAGGAGATTAATACGTGCACCCATGTTTGTCACAAATGTTGGAGTAGCATTGATTCCAAAGAATGGTGGAAAGAAAAGCTTTTCTTATCAAGCAAAATCGTCAATCTCACCTATCCCATTGAGGAGAATGTGTTTATGGTGTCGAATCATGAAAAAAAGTAGTCTAATACGTGTATCCATGTTTGTCACTATTGACGAAATAACATTGATTCCAAAAAATGGTGTAAAGAAAAGCTTTTCTTATCAAGCCAAAGCATCAATGTCATTCATCCCATTGAGGAGAATGTGTTTATGGACCCTAATCATAAAAAAAAAAGAGATTATTATGTTCATGCAAGTTTGTCACGATTAGTGGAATAATATTGATTCCAAAAATGGTGGAAAGAAATGCTTTTCTTATCAAGCAAAATGTCAATGTCATCTATTCTAATGAGGAGAATGTGTTTATGGCGCCCAATCATGAAAAAACGAGATTAATACCTGCTTCCATGTTTGTCATGATTGACGGAACAACATTGATTCCAAGAAATGGTGGGAGGAAAAGCTTTTTATATCAAGCGAAAGCATCAATATCATCTATCCCAACAAGGAGAATGTTTATATGGGGCCCAACCATGAAAAAAAAGACATTACGTGCATGCATGTTTGTCACGGTTGGCGGAATAACATGGATTCCAAAAAATGGCTGAAAGAAAAGCTTTTCTTATCAAGCAAAATCATCAATGTCATCTATCTTAATGAGGAGAATGTGATTATGGTGCCCAATCAGGAAAGAAAGGAGATTAATATGTGCATCCATGTTTGTCACATTTGACAGAAAAACATTGGTTCCAAAAAAAGGTGGAAAGAAAAGCTTTTCTTATCAAGCCAAAGCATCAATGTCATCTATCCCAATGAGGAGAGTGTGTTTATGGCACCCAATCATGAAAAAAAAGAGATTATTACGTGCACGGACGTTTGTCACACTTAGGGGAATAACATTGATTCCAAAAAATGGTGTAAAAAAAAGCTTTTCCTATCAGGCCAAGGCATGAATGTCATCTCTCCTAATGAGGAAAAGGTGTTTATGGTTGCCAATCATGAAAAAAAAGAGATTATTCTGTGCATCCATGTTTGTCATGATCGATGGAATAACATCGATTCCAAAAAATGTTGGAAAGAAAAGCTTTTCTTATCAAGCAAAATCATCAATGTCATCTATCCCAATGATGAGAATGTGTTTATGGTGCCTAATCATGAAAAAAAAAGATTAATACGTGCATAGATGTTTGTCAAGAGTGATGGAATAACATTGATTCCAAAAAAATGGTGAAAGAAAAGCTTTTCTTAGCAAGCCAAAGCATCAATGTCATCTATCCCAATGAGAATAACATGTTTATGGTGCCTAATTATGGGAAAAAAAGAGATTATTATGTGCATGCATGTTTGTCATGATTGACGAAGTAACATGAATTGCAAAAAATGTTGGAAAGAAAAGCTTTCCTTCTCAAGCAAAATCATCAATGTCATCTATCCTAATGAGGAGAATGTGATTATGGTGCCCAATCAGGAAAGAAAGGAGATTAATATGTGCATCCATGTTTGTCACGTTTGACAGAAAAACATTGGTTCCAAAAAAAGGTGGAAAGAAAAGCTTTTCTTATCAAGCCAAAGCATCAATGTCATCTATCCCAATGAGGAGAGTGTGTTTATGGCACCCAATCATGAAAAAAAAGAGATTATTACGTGCACGGACGTTTGTCACACTTAGGGGAATAACATTGATTCCAAAAAATGGTGTAAAAAAAAGCTTTTCCTATCAGGCCAAGGCATGAATGTCATCTCTCCTAATGAGGAAAAGGTGTTTATGGTTGCCAATCATGAAAAAAAAGAGATTATTCTGTGCATCCATGTTTGTCATGATCGATGGAATAACATCGATTCCAAAAAATGTTGGAAAGAAAAGCTTTTCTTATCAAGCAAAATCATCAATGTCATCTATCCCAATGATGAGAATGTGTTTATGGTGCCTAATCATGAAAAAAAAAGATTAATACGTGCATAGATGTTTGTCAAGAGTGATGGAATAACATTGATTCCAAAAAAATGGTGAAAGAAAAGCTTTTCTTAGCAAGCCAAAGCATCAATGTCATCTATCCCAATGAGAATAACATGTTTATGGTGCCTAATTATGGGAAAAAAAGAGATTATTATGTGCATGCATGTTTGTCATGATTGACGAAGTAACATGAATTGCAAAAAATGTTGGAAAGAAAAGCTTTCCTTCTCAAGCAAAATCATCAGTGTTTTCTATCCTAATAAGCAGAATGTGTTTATGGTGCCCAATAATGAAAAAAAAAGAGGTCAATACGTGCATCCATGTTTTTAATGATTGATGGAATAACTTTGATTCCAAAAATGGTGTAAAGAAAAGCTTTTCTTATCGAGACAAGCATCACTGTCATCTATCCTAATAAGAAGATGGTGTTTATGGTGCCTAACCATGAGAAAAAAAGGATTATTATTTGCATCCATGTTTGTCGTGGTTGAAGGAAAAACATTGATTCCAAAATATGGTGGAAAGAAAACTTTTCTTATCAAGCAAAACCATTAATGCCATCTATCCCAATGAAGAGAATGTGTTTGTGGTGCCCGATCATGAAAAAAAATCGATTAATACATGCATGCATGATTGTCACGATTGATGGAATAACATTGATTCCAAAAAATGGAGTAAAGAAAAGCTTTTCTTATCAAGCCAAAGCATCAATGTCATCTATCGTAATGTGAAAATGTGTTTATAGTGCCCAATCATGAAAAAAAGGTGATTATTTCGTGCATCCATGTTTGTCATGATTGACATAATAGTATTGATTCTAAAAAATGGAAGAAAGAAAAGCTTTTCTTGTCAACCAAAATCATCAATTTCATCAATCCCAATGAGGAGAGTGCGTTTATGGTGCCCAATCATGAAAGAAGGATGACTAATATATGCATCCATGTTTGTCACGATTGACAGAATAACTTTGATTAAAAAAATGGTGTAAGGAAAAGCTTTTCCTATCAAGCCAAAGCATCAACATCATCTATCCCAATCAGGGAAATATGTTTATGGAGCCCAATTATGAAAAAAAAGAGATTATTACGTGCATCCATGTTTGTCATGATTGATGGAATAACATTGATTTCAAAAAATGTGGGAAAGAAAAGCTTTTCTTATCAGGCAAAATCATCAATGTCATCTATCCCAATAAGGAGAATGCATTTATGGTGCCCAATCATGAAAAAAAGAAGATTAATACGTGCATAGATGTTTGTCAAGAGTGATAGAAGAACATTGATTCCAAAAAATGGTGGAAAAAAAAGCTTTTCTTATCAAAGAAAATCATCAATGTCATCCATCTCAAAGAGGAGAATGTGTTTTTGGTGCCAAATCATGAAAAAATGAAGATTAATGCGAGCATCGCTGTTTGTCACGATTGACAGAATAACATTGATTCCAAGAAATGGCACAAAGAAAAGCTTTTCCTATCAAGCCAAGGCATCTATGTCATCTATCCTAATAAGGAAAAGGTGTTTATGGTGCCCAACCATGAAAAAAGGGAGACTAATGCATGCATCCATGTTTGTCATGATTGACCGAATAACATTGATTTCGAAAAATGTCAGAAAGAAAAGCTTTTCTTATCAAGCAAAATTATCAATGTCATCTATTCCAATGAGGAGAATATGTTTGTGGTCCCCAATCATGAAAAAAAGAAGATTAATACGTGCATCCATGTTTCTCATGATTGACAGAATAACATTGATTCAAAAAAATGGTGCAAAGAAAAGCTTTTTTATCAAGCCAAAGCATCAATGTGATCTATCCTAATGAGGAGAACATGTTTATGGAGCCCAATCATGAAAAAAAAGAGATTATTATGTGCATGCATGTTGTCACGATTGACGAAGTAACATGAATTGCAAAAAATGTTGGAAAGAAAAGCTTTTCTTATCAGGCAAAATCATCAGTGTCATCTATCCCAATAAGTAGAATGTGTTTATGGTGCCTATTCATGAAAAAAAAGAGGTCAATGCGTGCATCCATGTTTTTCATGATTGATGGAATAACATTGATTCCGAAAAATGGTGTAAAGAAAAGCTTTTGTTATCGAGACAAGCACCAATGTCATCAATCCCAATAAGGAGATGGTGTTTATGATGCCCAACCACGAGAAAAAAGGGATTATGATATGCATCCATGCTTGTCATCATTGAAGGAAAAGCATTGATTCCAAAAAATTGTGGAAAGAAAAGCTTTTCTTATCAAGCAAAACCATCAATGTCATCTATCCCAATGAAGAGAATGTGTTTGTGGTGCCCGATCATGAAAAAAAGCCGATTAATACGTGCATGCATAATTGTCATGATTGACGGAATAACATTGATTCCAAAAAATGGAGTAAAGAAAAGCTTTTCTTATCAAGCCAAAGCATCAATGTCATCTATCCCAATGTGAAAATGTGTTTATGGCATCCAATCGTGAAAAAAAGGTGATTATTTCATGCATCTATGTTTGTCATGATTGACAGAATAACATTGATTCTAAAAAATGAAAGAAAGAAAAGCTTTTGTTGTCAAGCAAAATCATCAATGTCATCTATCCCAATAAGGAGAATGCGTTTATGGTGCCCAATCATGAAAAAAGATGATTAATACATGCATCCATGTTTGTCACGATTAACAGAATAACTTTGATTCAAAAAAATGGTGTAAGGAAAAGCTTTTCCTATCAAGCCAAGGCATCAATGTCATCTATCCCAATGAGGGGAATGTGTTTATGGAGCCTAATCATGAAAAAAAAGAGATTATTATGTGCATTAATGTTTGTCACAATTGACAAAATAATATCAATTCCAAAAAATGGTGGAAAGAAAAGCTTTTCTTATCGTGCAAAATCATTGATGTCATCTATCCCAATAAGAAGAATGTGTTTATGGTGCGCAACCATGAAAAAAAGGAGATTAATGCATGCATCCATGTTTGTCATGATGGACGAAATAGCATTGATTCCAGAAAATGGTGTAAAGAAAAGCTATTCTTATCAAGCCAAGTGTCAATGTCATCTATCCCAACGAAGAGAACGTGTTTATGGTGCCTAATCATTAAAAAAAAGCATATTAATACATGCACCCATGTTTGTCACAATTGACGAAATAACATTGATTCGAAAAAATGCCAAAAAGAAAAGCTTTTCCTATCCATAATTGACAGCATAATATTGATTCTGAAAAATGCCAAAAAGAAAAGCTTTTCCTATCAACCCAAAGCATCAATGTCACCGATCCCAAAGAGGAGAATGTGTTTATGGTGCCCAATAATGAAAAAAAAAAGGAGATTATTACTTGCTTCATTGTTTGTCACGATTGATGGAATATCATCGATTCCAAAAAACGGAGGAAAGAAAAGCTTTTCTTATCAGGCCAAAGCATCAATGTCATCGATCCCAATGAGGAGAATATGTTTGTGGTGCCCAATCATGAGAAATAGGAGATTATTACATGCATCCATGTTTGTCACGATTGACGGAATAACATTAATTCCAAAAAATGGTGGAAAGAAAAGCTTTTCTTATCAAAGAAAATCATCAATGTCATACATACCAATGACGAGAATGTGTTTATGCTACCAAATCATGAAAAAAAGAGATTAATGCGTACGTCCATGTTTGTCATGATTGATGGAATAATATTGATTCCAAAAAATGGCATTAAGAAAAGCTTTTCCTATCAAGCCAAGGCATCAATGTCATCTATCCTAACGAGGAAAAGGTGTTTATGGCGGCCAATAGTGAAAAGAAAGAGATTATCACTTGCATCCATGTTTGTCATGATTGAGGGAATAACATTAATTCCAAAAAAATGTTGGAAAGAAAGCTTCTCTTATTAAGCAAAATCATCAATGTCATCTATCCTAATAAGGAGAATGCGTTTAGGGTGCCCAATCATGAAAAAAAAAGAAGATTAATACGTGCATAGATGCTTTTCAAGAGTGATGGAATAACATTGATTCCAAAAAATGGTGAAATAAAAGCTTGTCTTAGCCAGCCAAAGCATCAATGTCATCTATCCCAAAGAGGATAACATGTTTATGGTGCCTAATTACGAAAAAAAAGAGATTATTATGTGCATGCATATTTGTCACGATTGACGAACTAACATGAATTGTAAAAAATGTTGGAAAGAAAAGCTTTTCTTATCAAGCAAAATCGTCAATGTCATCTATCCCAATGAGAAGAATATATTTATGGTGCCCAATCACAAAAAAAAAAGAGATTATTACGTGCTTCATTGTTTGTCAGGATTGATGGAATATCATTGATTCCAAAAAATGGAGGAAAGAAAAGCTTTTCTTATCAAGCCAAAGCATCAATGTCAT
>JAQSVH010026061.1:0-10834 GCA_029448705.1 Adansonia digitata | reverse complement strand
ATATTAAATGCATTAATTAATAATTTTATTTATCATTTCTAATATATTGAATAAAAATATTAATATATAAAAATGTTAATAAATATCAATTTAAAAGACAAAACTTCAGATACTTGTTTAAAATATCCTTATTTTTATATATAGATTCAACTTAAGAAAAGAAAAAAAAAAAAGAATCAAAGAATGGAATTGTTTGAATTAGATTACTTATTGGATTCAATTATAGAACAATTAAAACAAAACAATCAAAGAATTCAAAATGCAGCACTAATTCATCATCCAATTTAAGTACACAAATGAAACTTATAATATTTGTTTTTTATTTATATATATATATAATATTTCATTTCTGTAACTCTATATATTTTGTTGGCAAACAAGCTGGAAGATTATGCCTTCCTTTTATATCCATTTATAAATCCAAAGTAATTTTTTTGCATTAAGATTTTTTTTCTCTTTTTTTTTTAATTTTATTTCTAATTTTAGTTAAGCTCTAAAGAAATAAATTTATTAATGAGACAAAGTAAACCTAAATTACCATTCATAAATTAATAATCGTATAAAATAATACTTTTATAATTAATCTCTGACAAAAAGGATAAATATTCAAGAGAGAAATGAGTTTTCTAAATATTTCTTGAAAAATTTTGAAATATATTATTTCAGATGATATCAAACAAATTTTCCTATTTTTAAAGCTTTTTTGAAATTTTTTCGTGAAATTTTGAAAACCAATTATCGTATATTTTTATCAATGTATGTGTAATATTTATGCCAATACTCACTCTGAAAAATAAAAAATATTCAAGAAAAAATCCATGTTAGCATTTCAAATTGAATTTTTCAATTTGTTAAATGTATATATTAAATTTGAATTTTTTACAGTATTGTAAGTATCTTGTTCATGAAATTTTTTCAGTAAAATTTGTTTTGAATTTTAGGTTTTCATCTTTGTTATTTTTATAAATTAATAGTTTGAGTAGTACATTAAATTCAATTTATTTTTATAAATTTGAACGTACTTTTAAAATTTTCTTAGTTTAAAAATACACACTTTTTCTTGTTAGTAAATTTTTTTGTAAAATTTTTGGAGTTAAGAACTCTAAATATTTTCACATATTTTATTAAAATAGCTTGAATATAGCTTTTTAAAATTCCAATTCATTTTTATTAGATATCAATTTTCTTCCATAAAAGTTTTTTTCTTATAAATTTTTACTATTTTAAAAGTTTTAATTGCTTTGTTCTTGCAAATAAAATTTTTTGAAAATTTTTATATGAAAATTTTATTAATTTTATTTTTTTATGGGCCAAGGATTTTTTTATGGCTTAAAAATTTCTAATCTACTTTTTAACCTTAAAACCTATTTTATTTTCTACAAACTCAACATGCTTGCCAAACCTATTTTTTATTTTCTATCAAGCTCATTTCATTTTCTACAAGTCCAACAAGCCCAATTTTATTTATTCCAACGAGTCCATTAATTTTGTAAGAAAGTCCAATTAGGCCTATTTTGATTATACAACAAAGCTAAATAATTTTTTTCTCCATCCAAAATTTTTATTATTTCTTTTGGATCTAAAATTTTTATATAGAAATTTAATTGGGCTTCACATATGATTAAATTCATAATTGAATTTATCATAAAAAATTTTGTTTATTGAATTTATAACTTTTAATTTCTTACAATTTAGTTTCTTCACTTCAATTTTTTCCTTTTTTTAAATAGAATTTGCAATTATAATTTATTTATTCATACTTTTTGCGAAGTTGTATATATTTATTTTAATTTCAGAATTTGATAATTTAAGAGAATTAATTTAATTGGGATTGAATTTTATTAATATCATCCAAATCATGATGGGCCTAATATTAGGACGTATGACTCATGCATTAAATTGTTGACTAATGCATGATATTATGTATAAAAAGATAAAAAATATTAATTAAGCTTATCAAAACTGAAAAAAAAAATCAACTAAATGGATAAAAATCACATTAATTAAGGAAGAAAAGAATGGCCATTCAGCCAAAGGGGTTTCTCACCACCCTTGGCAGAACTTCCCCCTTATAAATAGGGGGAGGGTGTTTCAAGTGAGGGTTTAATGCATATATATTAAAAAAAACACCAAAAGCTCTTGATTTTCTCAAGTTTTCGAAGCTTTTAAGGTTGTTTTGCTTAGAAAACTCTTGATTTTTCTTCATTTCAAGTTTGTCTCATCTTTTTAGTGACTTTGAGACTACTTAAGCTCATGGATTTTGATCCATGTTGAAAGGGCTAAGTATGAAATATACAAGCAAAATTTCTTGACTTAGTTGTTATGTTATGTTTTTCTTGAAATTAAGTTGATTTTCATTAATATAATTCATGTTTGTTTGTGGCAATGATGTTATTTTCATATGCATATATTTTTGTCCTACTTTCCTTGGCATTTCCATGTTGATTTATGTTGATATGTTCATTATTTATCATAGTTTTATGCATATTTAAGCTTGGTAGAAATTAGGACATGTATTTATAGTGATATTTATATAATTATGTGATGAAAAATTGTTTCGGTGATAACTCATGTTGGCCGAATATGATGGTGGTCCTTGAGGGAATTTCTATGCTTGATTTTACAATATCTTAGATTATTTTGTAATTATTTGAAACTTGCAAGGGCTAAAAATAATTTTTTCAATATTTTTAAGGCCTTGAAAGGGTATTTCCATATTTCCCCAAATTTATCAAGGATAATTTGATGATGTTTTTGATTTTTTAGGTTATTTTATAATTATGAAAAGTTTAGGTACTAAATTGCAAAACTTTTTCCAAGGCCATCCAAGTTTGGCCAAATGCTCTATGTAATCTTTAGGGGTGTCTTTTAGGCATTTTTAACATGTTTGAATACATTTCATACATTTTTAATCCATGAAGGACCATTTTATAATTTTTGAAAGTTTGAGATATTGTTTGCAAAAGGGTAAAAAAATTGTTTCAAGGCCAAGAATGTTTGGCTGAATGCTTTTAGTGATCTTTGAAATATTTTCCATGTTGAATTTTATGTATTTAATGTTTGATTTTGTGTTTTATTTTCTGTAGGGCCTATTTTGTAAAATTAGAAAAGTTTAGACTCCATTCCATTTAGTAAATCTTGCATAATAGGGTTAAAAAAGTTTTTTCCCACATCTAATTACCCATCGAAGGTATTTTGGTCATTTAGGAATATTTCTAGCATTTTTAGCCATTTTGGGGCTAAAGTGCAATTTTGAGAAATTTAAGGATTTAGTTGTAAATTTTGCAATTTAGATCATTTTTGATAGCCAAGTTGGCCATTTAGGGTATAACTGTCATTTCATATAATTTTTGTGTTCTTTAGTATTACTAGAATACTTTCACGTTGAAAGTACACCTTATGGGTATTTTAGTAATTTATCTTAAAATCGAGTCCTTTAAGATCATCAGGATATTTTTATATTGAAAGTGCATAGTAAGGATAAGTTCATCTTTTTATGAAGTTATCGAGTTCTTTAAGGTTACAGGGATATTTCGTGTCAAATGTAAACCTTAAAAACATTTTAGTAATCTATATTAGAACCAAGTCCTATGTGATTATCGAGATACTTCTATGTCCAAGGTGCACAATAAGAATAGGTTCATTCGTTTATGAAGTTACCGAGTACTTGAGGGTTACCAAGATACTTTCACATCGAAGATATACCTTAAGAATATTGTAGTAAATTATCTTAGAATCAAGTCTTTTAGGGTTATTGAGATACTTTTATGTCGAAGTATACCCTAGGAACATTTTAGTAATTCTACATTAAAGCCGAGTCCTTTAGAGTTATTATGGTACTTTTATGTCAAAAGTATTTTAAGGGACATTTTGGTCTTATCGACCATATTCAAATCCTTTGAGTCTAGTTTTGTACGTATAGTGGAAGCCAATTCTTAGGACAAACATTATTATTTTTAATAAAACCAAAATTTTTGAAAATTAAGGCAATGTCTCTAAGTTAAAACAATAAGTGAAATTTCTCCTAACATGTGAAAGGGTTTTATAGATTATTTTAATAACGAAGTATCTTTTTAAAAACAAGAAAAACGAGATTTTTTGAATTTTGCAAAAATAAAACCTTTTGAATTCCTCAAACCCTCTAGTGGAATACAAAAGATATTTTAATTTTTAAAATTTTTCGTATTCCTAAGGCTCTTTAGTGGGGTGCCGTAGGAATATAAAATGAGTTAAGATACTAAACGAATAGAACATTAGAAAAATGATTAAAGACAACACATAAAATAATGTGAACACAATATAAATATACCAATGCATCAAAATATGTATATAAAATAAAATTTTTCAATATAAAAATTTATATAAATTGATAATACTTTAAATAAAAAATAAATAAATTTTTCTTAGTTTTCAATGTTTTGGGAAATTAGATTAAAGTTTTGAAAATGATATTTTATAATAAATATATTAATGTATGGCAAATATAATAATCTAATACTTAAGTAAATAAATTTAGAGAAAATTAAATCATTGTAATAAAATGTATAAAATATGAGATAAACTGAGATACGACACAAATATAAAATAAAAAAATTAAAAAACAACACAAAAATAACATTAATATGATATGTATATATATATATATACAAATATCTATATAAAATTAGTTATTAATGCTAACAATCACATGGTTTATTGGTAGAGTGTTGGGCTCATATTTTCAGTAATCAAGGATCAAATCCTGGCAAGTCTAATTATACCAACAAATTATGCAAAATATGTCACAAATTGAGCACAAGATGAATATAATACGAACTCAGAAATATTTTCTAAATTGAATGACAAACTATGCAAATATGGAATAAACATAATAAAAATAATTAAAAGACAACACGAAAAATAACACAAAACAACACAAATAAACAAATGCTTCAAAATATACATCAAACAAATTATTAACTTGTAAAAACCTGTATAAAATTATAATACTTTAAATACAAAAAAAAAAAGAACACTAATACAAAAACATAATTTTTTAAATTTTTTTCGTTTTCTTTTTCAATTTTTCCTTTCCTTTCTTTACTTGGTAAAAAAAATTGAATTATTTAGTTAAACCCCTTGCGAAATGTTAAAAAGATAAAATGGTTAAATACGTTTTTTATTTATCAATTACGCATCTAAATAGTTTGAGTACGTAATATTAAGTCAATTAAAATGGTTAAACTTGAAATGATGATATTTGCTTCAAGAAGAAGTTAGTGTTTTTGTCTTTTAAGCAATTTTTGACTTTTAAAAAAAATAAAATGGTAAAAAAAAGTTTTATATTTCTTGTTATGTATCTAAATAGCTTTAGTATGTGACGTAAAAAATTTTTAAATAGTTAAACTTGATTTGAAGATTGAACAAGGAGAAAAAGTTCACGCTTTTGTGTATTAAATTCTTTTCATCTCGTTAAAAAGTAAAATAATCAAATAAGTTTTTTATTTATAAATTATGCATTTAAAATTCTAAATAGCTTAAGTGTATGATATTAAATTTGTTCAAATAATTTAATTTTTATGTAGTAGAAACTTTTCAATTCGCAAAATGATCAAACTGGTTTTATATTTTTCAGTTATGCCTTTACCTAATTCGAGTATATGATATTAAACTTAATTAATTGTCGCTTAGAGTAACCAAACTTGATTTAATTTGATGATTGATTAAACTTGCTCAAGTGATGATTATACAAGTTTAAAATGTAAACCAAAGTAGTTTTAACTAAAGGTGTTTATGGTCGAATTAAGCCTCGGCTCAAAATATTTTTAAATTCCTTGTCTAGACCAAAATGAAGCTTATGCTTAAAGCTCGAATCATTATTTAAAAATTAATCAAAAAATTTTACATTAATATTAATATATTTTTATAATTAAATTTAAATAAAATTTTTATTATCCTATAATAATTCGGACTAAATCGACCTATGTGGGTAAGGCTCATGGATTCATCCGAGACAAGTCTTGTTTTATCGCATTTAAAGTTAAAATATTTTCTTTAAGATAATCAATTAATTAAAAAGAGTTTTAAAAAATAAACCTATTATTACCCCCCCAAAAAAAAAAAAAAAACCAACAACAAAAGGGTGATTCTGAAGGAAAACAAAGGGAAATCAGCTCTTTGCTTTCTCTTTGAAACCCAGATCTCTCTTTGCTTTCTCTTTGAAACCCAAAATTCCATAGAAAAAATTCAAAGAAAAATGGTGCAGAAATCATTGATCTATGCATTTGTATCTCGTGGGGAAGTTATATTAGCAGAGTATACTGAATTCAATGGGAATTTCAATTCCATAGCTTTTCAATGCCTCCAAAAGCTTCCTTCTTCCAACAACAAGTTTACTTACAACTGTGATGGCTACACATTCAATTACCTTGTTGACAATGGCTACAGTTAAGTTTTGTTATTTTTCTTTTTCAAGCAATTTAGATTTTGATTTCCATTATATTATAGTTTCGATATTTGGGAAATGACTGAAAAGCAAAATGAATGAGAAGAAAATAAATAGATTCGAGATCTAGAGCGAATGTCTGGATTTGGGTTTTCGCCATTTGATTATTTATGAGAAAATTGCTTGTTAGAAATGGAAGAAAAAAAAAAAACTTTGTTTATTATTGCCATTGTTTTTTTAGGTTAAATTTATCTCTGGTTATTGTACATTATAATATTGGAAATTACTCAAATTGATTGGTTAGTAAATGAGGATTTGTTATTGAGATATTTGGGTGTTTTCATTTGAACATGAAATGTCTGTGTGGTGGCTATGTGCTATATGCTGGTTTTTGGAAGCTATGTCACTGAGACTCTGATGTGATCGTTGGATATGGTTGTGTTTGGTGCAGTATCTTCAATTATTTTTAAGTTTTTCCATGTATTTAGTGGATCCTTTGAGGGTCATGTCCGAATACTCAAGTTTAGATATACAAAAAAAAAAAACCACCAAATAGTCGGAGCAGCGTAAGTTGGAAGGCGTATGTGCAAGTCTTTGGTGTCTTGTGTAGTTTGTTTTTCCGAGGTTGCATTTTTTTTTTCCCAAAAGATGATTGGATTACATTGTGTCTCTATAACTTATAAACTGACTTCGGGTGAAAGTAAATCGATATGGTTATTGCCCCTGAATCCCACAGTCCGGCTTAGTGGTGAAACTGAAAACGGTAGAGAGAAGATATTATTAGAAGTATATTTAAGAATCAGTTAAATTTGACTGTTTATGCATTCTGCTTCAATGGAGTCTAATTGACTTAGAGAATTTTTGAAAGAACCTTTTACTTTGTGTTATTATTGGCATTCTCATCGACAGCTCCTTTTTTTTTTTATCATGTTGGTAAGTTGGCCGAGTTTTCAATTTTGCAGCATATTGTGTTGTCGCGGATGAGTCACTTGGAAGGCAAGTACCTATTGCTTTTTTGGAGCGTATCAAGGATGATTTCTTGTCAAAATATGGTAGTGGAAAGGCTACTTCAGCTCCTGCTAACAGCCTGAACAAGGAATTCGGGTATCTACCTCTGACTAAAATCACGAAAATACTTAGTTGGTATCTTTTCTTCTTATCGTAGTATATCTAATATGCTATTAACTGCAGGCCAAAACTAAAAGAACATATGCAGTACTGTGTTGAGCATCCTGAAGAAATAAGCAAGCTTGCTAAGGTTAAAGCTCAGGTTTCCGAAGTCAAAGGTGTTATGATGGAGAACATTGAAAAGGTATGCACTTCGTTAGCTGCACCATTGTTATGCTTCTATCGTTTTGTCTATAGACCTTGCAATATTATGCATGATTTCACGAATATGATACAAATAAAGTAATTAAAACACACGACACTTATACATGATTCAAAATCTATACAACATGAATTATCAATGTATCAAAATTTATATAAATATAAAATATCTTAAACTCGATTATGACATGGCAAAATACACAAATTTCTAGGTCTAGCATAGTCAGCTTTTTGTAAATGGATGGGATAACACTAGAGTAGTTGATATGGGCTAGTGTTCTGTCTTTTTATAGGTTCACCTTTTGTTTTCTCTTCGGCTGATCTTTACTTCATAGTCATACTGACGGATGGCTTTAAATTGCGCTAATAATTCTATGATATTGCGTTATTTTCTGTAGAACTTCCTTTTTTAAATCTTAAGGGTCTACGTTTTATTGCTGTGGGATCGAATTGTTAAGTAGCTTCAATCGTTTGTTAGTTCTGCCAAATGCCGATACATATCCTATGTCATTGTGGAACTATCTCGTTCAGTTTCTCATATTTCATATTTTCTGGTGGGCTTTTGGCTGTTCAAGGAAAATTGCAATTTTCAATATTAAATTTTGATAACAACTTTGGTAATCAACCAACTTACCAGAAACATGCTTTTGGTAATCTTCAGCCATGTTGCTCCAACTCTTCATTATTCTTGAAATACCCATGTCTGACACATTTCAGAACATGGTATAGGGATACAATCCTTTACAGATCTTCTGAAAACATGGAATTAGAATGAAATTAAATATATCTGTTTCAGACACATATTCATATCCAAATTTTCACTGAATTTTTCCTGAATTTTTCGTTCTTGCAGGTGCTAGATAGAGGGGAAAAGATAGAGCTACTAGTGGATAAGACCGAGAATCTACATCAACAGGTCAGTGACTCTCTCTCTCTTCCATGAATCATCGGTATACACGCAAATTTAAACATGTAATTAATTTCGACTAAGTTTGTTTCTATTGTTGTCATGAGAGAGTTGAGATTTGCTATGTTGCTCCGACTCTTCAGTTTTCTTGAAGTTTTCGTGTTCGACATCCATGTCAGACCCATATTTGGGTATAGAGATATGACCTTCCAATGATCCTCCAAACACATGAAAAGCTTGAAAAAATTGAACATACCTATGTTGGATACATACCTATATCCAACACTTACATCCGAATTTGAGTAACATAGGAAAAAATGAATGATGGAAATACAAGAGCCGTTCTTTTTAGTGGTATTAGATGTTAGTTAAGTATGCTAGAGCTACGTTGCTACAACTCTCATTCTTCTTTAGTAACACATACAGACATGGGTATAGAGATATGACCCTCTAAGCAAACTTAAAAGGATTGAATATACCCATGTCAGAGACATACCGATATCCGATACATTTGAGTTTGAGCAACATAGTGCCAGAGAGTTGTGGAACTTGGCTGATAACAGCATCATGCAAGGTGACATAATTTCAACCTGTTTCCACTGTAGCTACATGAATTCCATGTTTACGACATCCTGAAATGATTTTTTAACAGGCTCAAGACTTTCGAAATACCGGGACGAAAATCCGAAGAAAAATGTGGCTTCAAAACATGAAGATCAAGCTGATTGTTCTAGGAATACTGATCGCCTTGATCCTCATCATTGTCCTCTCTGTTTGCCATGGTTTCAACTGTGGGAAATGATTATTGCTGTTCTGAATAGGCTTTTGTTAGCTTTCATCAAAGCTCTTGTGATAACATTGTAAGGAAAAAAAAAATCAATATATATATATATATATAATGACTTCATATATCAGAAAAAATTAGAATTTAGCGACCACCGGATGTTTGGTGCAAGTTATCTTTGAAATATGAAAAGACCCTGTAAGTTTCATTGCATTACATGAATGTGATTTTTGCAATAATCATATTGGTTGTTGACCATCAAAGCTTAACAGTAAGCTAGCACATCTTTATTCTGGACAGGAATTTGTTTGATGTTTCTATTTCGAGCTCAACCTCGTGAGCCATTGATTGCCTGTTTAGCTTTATCTTACTCATGGAGTTCATGCCTCTCTCAGGGCCAACCAAAAATTTGCCAGAATAAAATCCACTCGCAGTTGAAGAGCCCTAACTCCTGCCAGCCTACTTCCTTTCAGTTAGACCTTCCTTACAATTAGGCTTGTTCATGGGTTGATTTTAAGAAAACTTATCCACAGGTTAGATTATCCATTTGATAGTTTTGGCTCGCTCAAATCGAGTTTTGAACATGACTTTTATCAAGTTGGGTTAGAATAGATCGAATTAATATTTAATAATTAAAAAATATGATTTATTTAGGTCAGTCTAAATTTAGACTTTCAAATTTATTTTGAGTTACAGCTCAGTCGATCAATGGACACCTCTAGTCTTGAGTATGAGTTTTTTTTTTTTTTATAGTTTGGTTCGATTCAAATTATTATTTAAATAATTAAATTATTTTTATTTAAATTTAATTATAAATATTAATATAAAATATTTTAAAATTTTTATTTTATTTTGGATAGTAAAATAGGCATTGGATCTGCCTGAGCTTGGATTTGACTAGTTTTCTATGCTGCTCCTGCCTTTCCATCTTTAATTTCACTGATCTCTTTATTTCCACTATAACCATTCAACTGGGCCCGTTTCCCTCCTTCCACCATTAATCCCTGAGTTTCACTCTTGTTCTTTCATTTGCCAAATTTACCACCATTAATAGCCATTTATTTTCTCTTCAAAACCATCATTTGTAAACATCCCAAAACTGAGCTTAAATTCTCCCTTTTTTATAGCATCTCCCATTAAATCTTGTCCCATTAATCTAATTATAAATTAAATTCAATTTATACATGATTTAAAGTAATTTGAATAATAATTTATTTAATGAAGGTCACAATATTGGTTATTGAAAAGTACATAAGAGTAATTAATTTAGTTAAAAAATTATTTTTAAATTAAAAATATAGAAATCAAAGATATTAATTAAATATTAAAATTTTATTTTTAAATTGATTTTTACAATATAATAAATAATATTTTGATTATAAATATTAAT
>JAQSVH010026007.1:0-10837 GCA_029448705.1 Adansonia digitata | reverse complement strand
ACCATTTGATGCCATATCTTTGTATTTACCTTTGATATGATCCTTAGGCCTTCTTTGACATCCTAAAAATACCTTTTGCCCCCTCTTACGTCCATGTGCCAGATTATTAAAAATTAGCCCGGACAAAATAAGGTGTCTACATAGTCTTAGGATGTTGATGTTTTCTTGATGCCTTGTGTTGCATGGTAGGCCAAATACCTTATCTTTCATTCTGTCATCAAAATAGCCCTTTATTCATGCATTCTCTGTCATGTTTCATCTATTTTCATATGTTTAACACATGCTTGAATGTTTTTCATAACAAGCATTGAGTATGTTCATGCATTTTCTTACATATTAAGGAGTCTTATGGCATAAAAATGTTGTCTTGAACATTCTAGCATGCCTTTCTTTGCTTAATATGTTTATGTCATCTTCGACAAAATGATTTTTGATGCCATTCATAAAGTTATCATTTTCATCCACCTTATTTGTCACCTCTTTGCATTTTTTTGTCATCTCTTTCTCATCAAAATGTCATTTTTATGTGTTTGCATGCTTGATAGTTTGCTAAAAATTTGATTTTCAAAAAAAAAAAAACCCAAAGTTAAGTCTAGGCTACCTTCAAATAATGGGGAATTGCATAGATTTAATGTTTTGATTAAATTAGTCCTTTGATCTTAGGGACAAATTAAATTTTCCAAGTTTGGATTCATGGAAATAAAATGTTGTTTTCTTTTATTACAGTGTTGATCCTTAATCTTGAGTCTAATACCCTCTTTAGTGATATGGTCAATGGACTCTTTCATCATCAATAAACTCATGATGCCTATGTTACCTATCATTTTCTGTCATGGACATTCGGACGTCTTAGATTCAAGTCTATACTTGAAAAAACCCAAAAATATCAAATAATGCCCCTACTTTTGCTCTGGCAGCACCATAGTCTGAGCTCGAAAAATTATTTTCAAGTCATAAATGATATTTCTAGAATTTTTTGATATTTTTCACTTAAAGGGCATCGCAGTACCTTTCTAATGCTGTCTCGTGTGCCCTCAGATCATTCCGGATGAAGGAAATATGATTTCATGAAACTTTGCTATTCAAAACCCCAGAAATCAACAAATAGTTTTGTACGATTTTTGAAATTTTTTTACATTAAACCTGTTCAAGTCATCTTTCCAACGATACCTCATTCACTTTTTAAGGCATTCAGATGAACTCAAATAAATTCAGGAAGGGAGATACAGGATACTATCCCTATTTTTAACCTAATTTTTAAATCTCCTTTTTAGAAACAATTGAATGTCTTGAAATCCATCCTATTTGGTTCTCCTACAACACAAGCCCTATAGACTTGGATCAAGGCTTAAGACAAAAATATATTTTATACAAATCTTTGATTTTTTATTTTTAAAATCCTATTTAAAAAAAAAACCTTTATTTTAAAACATCAAAATTTTCATCTTTGGTGTACTCTAACCCCACTACTTTTGGGAGATCCTTCCACCCTATTTTTATTAAAAGATTAATTTTTTTTTTCATTCCTAATTATTTTCATAACTTTATCTTTGCAAATACTCTAACCCACCTTTCCAAAGGGATACTCCAATCTTGTTTTTACCTCAAAAAATCTGAAGATTTTTCTCTCTTTCGGATGCCTTGGATTGTTATGATTGAAATCTTTTTCGTCTCTCAAACCACCACTGAATCCAGACCCTTCTCTAAATTGTTATCCCGATTATTTTTCAATAATCAAAGATAATTATGAGATATATTCCAATCGTCCCTTATTTTTACATTCTTTTGTTTATGATTGTTTATTTATGATATTGTTAAATTTTGTCATCTTACTAATGCATTTCCCTTTTTATAGTGATTATCATGCATTCATATTTAAAGTGCATTTTTAAAGAATTTTATACGGCGATGTTCTATGTTAGTATCTCTTTAATGCCTAATATGAAATATAAAAATCTTTAAAATTTAATCCGAAAACTATTTTCATAAAAATCCCTATGCTCCTTGTATCTCTAAGCATATAGTTGATATAAATCATTTTTCAAAACCTAGATTTACGTTTTCCACCAAAACTGCAAGCATAAAAAAGGGGATTATACCTAAATGAAGACCAAATGGAACATTTAAGCTAAAACCAAAGCAAGACATAGTTAGTAGGTACAAATTTTTGGGCTTCGTGGCGGTGCTAATCCTTCTCTACGTGTAACCAACATTTTTTTTGGTTTTTTAACAAATTTTTTAGGCCCAAAATGACTTGAAATTGGGACATTTGCATGAAAAACATGGTTTATTTAGGGCATGCTTGGCAGACACGTTCACCACCTTTGTTTTACTACTTTGCCTACTACAGTAAATAGGAAAATAGCCAGTTGGGTATAGTACCTAGAGATGCCAAATGGTACATCTCTAAAACCCAAAAATGCCCCTATTTTAGCTTTAAAATGCAATGGCTAAATCTTGGACTATAAAAGATCTAATTTTTGCTGAGCAAAGGGAACCAAAAGCATTCAAACACTAAAACTGCTTCTCAGCCATCATTCTTTGAAAATACTTTTCATTCTTGTGGCTCCTCAAAGCGAACACCAAAAATCGCTCCAAAACCCTCTGTTTCTCTATCTTTTCATCTAAAATCTCCTCTCCATTGTCAGTGCATTCCCTTAAGCTCATTTTAGCCACCATTTCTCTTCCTGATCAATAGCAAAAAGAGAGGAAAAAGTAAGATCAAAGTTAACAAGTTTTTTGCTCAAGTGATAAAGTAAGGTTTGAAGCTACATGGTATAACTTTCATCTCCTTCTCATCTTATTTTCTTTTTTTATCATCATTTTAGAGAACCACATCCATGTGACCATAACCATATTCTGAGGATTCTTATTGCATCTTATAGCCTTATTCGAGGTAGAACTAGGATTTTTTTTAGATGCTATATTAACCCCCTTTCTGTGCTTCACCATGTTTTTGTCTTGATTTTCTTCAAAAACATGTTTTAATGTTGTTCTGAAAATTTCAACAAATGTTTTTTTTCAAAAATGCTCATATCACCTCCCATAGCATAACTTTTAAGGTTGTTCGTAAGGCTAACTCTTCCATGTATCTTATGAGTCATTGTCTTTCATTTTTTTGCCACCATTTACAAGTCAAGATACCATCTTCCTTTGTCCAAGTATGCTATCTATGTTCAATGCTATGAATATTATATTTTAATATACTTGTCAAGATGCTTGTTTGATGATTGTCAAAAACCTTTTTCCAAAAACCTCCAAGTTAAGGCCTCATTAACCTCAATAAATAAAGATTAACATGGTTTTAAGGTTTTCTATTCATTGATCTTCTAATAATAGGGAAAATCAAGTCTTTCATGTTTGGATTTAAAGGTTATTAAGGCCAAATATTCTATTTTCATAAATAAAATGTCTTTTAAGTGTCTAAGATTGTTTAAGCCTTGATTTGTTGCCAAAGAAACCTCATAAAATCAAAAATCCCTTGTTTTTGCCCCAATAGCATTATAGTTATGATTTGAAAAATCATTTTCAAACTTTAAATTATTTTTCATGAATTTTTTTGATATTTTCCCCTCAAAGGGCATTAAATTATCTTTCCAACTATATCTTACTTGTCCTCAATCATCCTGGATGAGAGAGATATGGTTTTCTGAACAAATGCTATCTAGAACACCTAGAGTCAATGACTTGCTTTGTGGTTAGGCTATTTTGGCCTAGTAGATGATTTTTTTTATTTTCTCAAGTATTTTTACAAAATTTTCATGAAGTTTCTTTTCCAAAAAGCATCTTTTATGATTTAATGATTCCATATAAGTTAAGAATGATTTTTTAAAATTTGCCACACCTTTTTCCCTACATGTGCTATCAGTGTCACACTTATCCAAATTCAAAAATTATTTCCACCTAGATTGTGATTTTTTTGGGATTTTTGGAATGTTTTTATCTTAAAGCTTATCAAGTCACCATTCCAATGGTACCTTACCTGACCTTTAAAACCTTCAAATTTGCCTAAAATACAATTAAAAAAGGGATGCAATACTGTCCCCTGTTTTCACCATTAGTTAAAATTAATTAATTTATTCAAATTCCTACTTTAAGACATTCGAATGTCTCTAAGTGATCCCAATCGACCTCTCAAGTCAAAACATGTGTAAGTCTTCCCCTAGGCTTGGATCTAGGCATGAACATTTTTTTTTATCAAATTTTGTTAATTACTACCCTTTTTATCCAAAATCACCTATTTTTTCAAAATTATGTAAAAAATGTCCTTTTGGCAAGAACTTACCAATCTTTTGTCAAGATTAATGATTCAAATTTGTTTCTCCAAAATCAAGAAAGGTTTCACCTTCCAGGATACTTTAAACCTGGTTTTCAAAAGGATATTCCAATCTTGCTTTTAAAAAAAAGTAACCAAAATTAAAGCTCTTTTCTCCCCGATTTCTTTAGACTTATAAGGATTTTAACTCTTCGAATTTGCTTTTCCAAAATCACTAAAATTTTCACCTTTTGAATACTCCAACCCCTGTTTCTAAAAAGATATTCTAACCTTACTTTCCAAAAAAATGATCAAAATTAAATTTTCTCTCTCCTAGATTTCTTTAAACTCGTTAAGATTTTAACCTAATATTCATGTCTCAATTAATCAATGGATTCAAACTTGTCTCTAAAATTGTTAACTTAGTTATTTTTAGATAATCGATGACAATTATGAAATACGTTATGATCGTCCTTCCCTTTCTCCCCTTTTTGTGTGATTTATTTTATGCAATATTATTTACTTTTAGTCTTACTAACATGTTTTTTTTCGTGGTGTTTAATTTGAAGTCATATTTTCAAAATCATTTATTTTTTAAGTTATAAAGCAATGTTCTATGCCGGTATCTCTTTACTACTTGATATGGAATATCTAATTTTAATAAAAAAATTCCTATGTTCCTCACCTCTCCAGTATGCTACATGATTTAAATTTTTATCTAAAATTTGGGTTTATTTTATTCAAATTCATGGATAAGAAGGGGATTAGTTTTAAATAATGATAAGTTAAAATTGAAAGGACCAACTAAAGTGAGACATGGCTATAAAGTTATTAATTTTAGGCATTACAAGAAAGTTTGTACCTCGTTGCATGTAACCAACTCCCAAACCCAACCATCAAATCCCAAAATTACATAGACCATGGAATCGATGCTTTAAATTTCATAACTCTAAATATCATTTCAATAGGCATCTGATCACACCTAGCCTAAAGTGATTGGTGGCAACTCCAAATGTTGGCCACTTCATGGTGGCTAATCGAGACCAGTTGGATGAGTAATTCATCTAACGATCCTCTTCTCAAATTAGAAAAGAAAAGTCTCAATCAAGAGAACCTGTACAAATTTTTTTTATGTCTCGCATGTTCCCTTTCACGATGAAGCCAAGGCATGATACCGACACTTAGCTTATGCTATGGCTCTATTGTTATCACAATAATAATACTTGAAACCATATTAAGTTCATGGAATGAACTTATCCACCCAAACGTCTTCCAATGTGGCCTCACATACAGGGATGTATTTGGCTTTAGTTATTGAATCTATAGTCTTTTCATGTTTAGAACCTTTCCAACTAACAACAGCACCAATAAAGGTAAATGTAAAACTACTTTGCATTTAGCTATCAACTCAATCATATTGGAAGCTAACATCATTCAACACCTAACAAAGTGTTCAGCTTCTTCGTACGTTTCTTTCCATCTAATGCCTTAGGACACAGCTCTTTTGAGTTAATGTACACCAAGTACCATAGGTAGGTTTCCTCTCTTAGTGTTTGTTCTAAACTTTTTTAGCATCTTACCTATGTAAGCGGATTGGGATAAGCCAAGCATTCATTTTGATCTATCTCAATAGATTTTAATTCCTAGAATAAATGTTGTTTCTCTCAAATCCTTTAGGGAGAATTAACTAGACAACCACCTCTTAGTGGCTTAAAGCATTGGTATGTTGTTTCCTATGAGCAATATGTCATTTATATATAACACCAAGAAAATAATAGCCTACGCGTTTACGTTCTTATAGACACATAGATCATCAGGGATACTTCTAAAGGCTTTTTATAGACACACGGATCATCAGAGATATTTCTAAAACTAAATTTTTGTAATTGCTTTATTAATTCTGATATCCTAACTGCGTGAAGCATAATCCAAATGGATTTTACCATGGCAACAAGTAAAAAGTTTTTTCATAATCAATGGCTTCAACATGATCATAACCTTTTCCTAATAGTCTAGTCTTATACATTTGCATGTTTCCATATATGCTGGTCTTTCTCTTAAAGACCCATTTGCACTTTATGGGTTTTATCCTTTTAGGTGGACCAAAGTCCGTACTTGGTTGACCTCTATGGGATCCATTTTGAACTTCATCTCAAAATTAATGTCAGACTTATTTCCTCGTAACTAGTAGGTTCAATGTCACGAAGTAAGTCCTTTCATTCTAAGAGAAATCCATCTCTGCCTGGAACTTGTTTAATCTTATTAGATTAACGTCATTGTTATGTCTCTTAAATTTTAAGTTAAACATCTAATTCTTCAACTGTGGGCTTAGATTCAATTGATATGTTAACTTATGGCCTTGAATTTCTTCAAGATCAATTTTACTCCCACAAAACTCTTCTAATGCAAATTTTTTCTCTAGAAAGATATCATGTTTTGAAATAAACATCTTTTGTTTAGTTAGATTCTAAAAGTAATATCAATTGTTCCTTTTGGATATCCTATAAACTTACACCTGTTTGATTTAATTCCAAGGTTTTCAGACATTGTCCATTTCACATAAACTAGACATCCTTAAATCTTGAGTTGCCATGTTACATTTTATATGGTATCTTATCCATAAATTTGGTTAGAATCTTATCAGAAGATAAGTGGTAGTTTCCAAGGCATGTCCCTAAAAGGATAAAGGTTTGCCTTAGACATCATGGAATGAACCTTGTCCAACAAAGTTTGAGTTCTCCTTTCTGGCACTCCATTATGTTATGGAGTTTTGAGGTGGAGTCCATTGTAATAGAATACCATTTTCTGTCAAATGACCTAACAATTTCTAACTTAAGTATTCTTCTCCTCCATTAAATCTAAAAGTAAGAATTCTTTTACTAGTTTGCTTCACTACTTTAGCCCTAAACTCTATGAATTTTTCGAAAGCTTTAGACTTGTACTTCATTATGTACACATATCTACACATAGAATAATCATCGATAAAGATAAGAAACTACGAATAACTATTTCTAGCCATTGTGTTCATTAGTCCACATATATCTGAATGTACTAAGCCTAACAAATCACTGGTCTTTTCACATTTTCCAGTGAAGGGAATCTTCATCTTCTTGCTAAAGAAACAACATTTGCATATAATTCATAATCAAATGGTTGAGATAGCCTTGTTTATATAACTGGCTACTCAAGTCTCATTGACATGTTCAAGCCTATAATACTGGATATAGGTCTTTAATGGATCATTCTTCTTTGCTTTCATCACGTTAAGTCAAGGCATATCTAGATCGAGCACAATAATCCATTCTTTGATGAAGCCAATATATAGACCATGTCATTTAGAATGGTAATGCAACTTTTGCCTTTCATTCAAAACTAAAAACCATCATTATTAGTGAGATATCATTAAATCTATATTTCTAGACAACCTAGGAATATAAAGAAATAATTTTAGTTCCAAGGTCATACTTAAAGGCAATGATAAGGTACATGTTCCATTGGAAATGGTCACAGCCTTTGCTTTATTGCCCGTTCTTAAAGCTACCTTATTAAAGCTCAATTCTCTACTGTTCTTTTGTTAAATAAGTGTGATTCACAACTTAAATCAGCTATCCAAGTGGTCGAGTCAATAGTAGAGTAATTCAACTCAATCATGTGAAGGCAGCAACCTTCCTTCTGCTAAAAACATGTCTCAATCTTACATATCAATCCATACATTTTGGGCTTATTGTGTCTAATATGCCTTGCAATACAGTTAATATAAATTCCATTTCAACAAGATAGTATAAAAAAGTTATAATTTAGTATTTTCATGTAATTAAACCAATAATGGCAAGGTGTTAGATCTTTATCGATTCTTTGACTAATTTTTTGAGATAATAACCCTCACTGTTATTCAAAAATCTTTTCAAGGTATTTTTAGTGCGCTGTGACCCTTTCAACATGTTTTGAACTTGAGTTGGCTTAACATATCTAATTAGGTGGGCAATATAACTTACCAATTGCATTTCCATGGAACTCCTAAATCAATTAAGTGACAACTCCTTACCTAAATGAATAATATATATTTCACCTAACCTTTACCTCTTACACCATGTACTCAAGTTGTGTGCATCCAGACAACATAACATTAGTTGAATAAGACCCATTTTTCATAACTCAAGCAATTTGGATGACTAAGACCTTAAGTCAGCTCAACAAAACCCAATGATCGGTACTTAGGTATCTTCTTATGAACAGTGGAAGGTGTCTTTATCAAGCGTAGCATGTGACTGAATACATATAAGGGATTTCTTTTGTTTATGTTAATAAGGTACTCATCTTTATTTGCATGCATGGCATTTAAATTATCACATAAAATAAATCTACTATAATGCATACTACTTGGATGATTATGGACTTCACTACTACAATTTCCCTAAGCCATCGAAGGAAACTGCTCGGTTAATTCCTAAGTGATTACATGCATAAACTTCTCAAGCTTTAATGCAATCTCTCAGGCTTTATGGTGCCTTTGCTTAGATCTCTTTCTTCATGTTACAAAATTTTCCCAACTTATACTAATTTTACACTTAATATAATCTAATTGCATTTGAAATAAAGAAACCTCAAGTTACATTCAAGGGGAATTAAGTGCGGAAAAAATTTTACAACTCTAAAAAATAAGAGATAAAGTAGGGTACATAAACCTTATTTATAAAATAAATATCATGAAAAATAATCAACTGTCCACAATCACATTGAATCTAAGTCCACAATCATCCCATTTATCCACAATCAATATCATGAGCATATTATTATGTTTTAATCTCTAGTTACCATTTTTTACATTTATTCTTGATCCTTTATTTAATTTAATTAAGAAAACAATTTTTCTTAGTTGATTAACATTTATTCTAAGCATATTAGAATAAATCCTAATCAAATTAGGATAAATAACTGAATTAAATAATGTCCAATTAAACAATTTAATTGGTAAAACATGTTAATGTTATTATTGAATTATGAATCCTATATTTAATTTATTAAGAAAACTATTTTGCTTACTTAATTAACATTTATTCTAATTATATTAGAGTAAATCCTAATCCAATTAAGATTAATCAATTAAATTAAATAATGTCTAATTAAACATTTTAATTGAAATTAAAACATGTTAATTATATTATTCAATTGTTATCTTAAACAATCTAAGAATTAACTAGTTGAATAATTATTTATTTGGTGATTAAAGGAATTTGATTTGGACCGAAACACCAGCTTCATAAACTAGTATTATACGGCAAACTATTGGAGTGCATAAGGAGTCTCAAAGATACAAGATATGACGTACTAATATCACATAAAATAAATGCCCTAGTAGGACAAAAATATTGCAAGCCTTGTGTCTTGTTCAAGCCTCAAATATGACTCCAAAACAGCACCCTTTGCGGCGGTAAATATTGTAATCGTGCATGGTTTTGATCACATCGAGCCAATTGCGCCACATGGGTTTACCATAAGCCATTGAATTACGAAGCACCAAGCGGTGCTGAAATTCTTCTATTCGCATGATGAAGCTGCTGCTGGCAGCAATAAAACCTGCCACCACTCATGGTGCCAACTCACGCAACAAGCAACAAATTGCTCCAAATTCTATTACGTTTCGTGCCTTAAATTGGGATTTTTTTTTTTTTTAATTCTCCCAAGCAGCTGATTGCAGCACTTACAATTAAAGGTGGCAAATGAATCTGAACCCAAGAATCTGCCCGAAAAAAATCTGAGTTCAAACTCGAACGGAACTCGATTTGACCAAAAAGTTAATGGTCCGAACCCAAAAAATCCAAGCCCAAAATAGTCTGAACCAGAAATGACCCGACCCGAAAGAACCTGAACCCGAAATGACCTGAATCCAAAAAAATTCAAACTCGAGCCTGACTGAACCCAAACCCAAATTTAATACTAAAAATAAATATGAAGAAATTATAATTAAATAATTTTTTATAAATCAAAAACTTTTATAATGAATTTTATTTTATTATTCTTTTAATAATTTAATTAAATATTAAAAATGTAATTTATAGTTTAAATATGATTAAACTTGCTCATGGGTTGGGTTGGGATGTGGCCTAAATTTTTTTAAAATCCCAATCCCATGCCCTTATTTAACGTGCCCAAACCTATCTGTTTAAGCTAGAATTACTGTTTATCACATTAAAGAACAGTTTTTATAAATATCATATATATTATAATTAAATTTAAATAAAATATCAGGCTAGTATGATATAAAAATATGAGAAGATGGGCCAGACCCAACTGGACCGAGTGGGTAGCCCGACCCTTGAACAAGTCTATATATAATAAAATATTAATTTATCAAAAAGTAAATCGTATGATGAGTTTAGAAAAATATTGTTAATAAAGTATATCATCCATTTATCATATTTTCTTTAATTTTATTAGTTAAACTCATTATATATTGAGAGTTTATGTATGTTAGTAGTAAAATTTTAAATTCCTCTTTCATTATTATTATTATTATTATTATTATTATTATTATTATTATTATTATTTTAAGTAACAATAATTAGAATCTTATAATAATAT
>JAQSVH010025966.1:0-10840 GCA_029448705.1 Adansonia digitata | reverse complement strand
TATATATATATATAATTCTTTTGAGATAAAAATAGTTATAGATATTAACTATATTTTTAAATTATCATTATAAATATTTTTAATATTAATAATATTTATCTAATATTTGTAAGTAAGATTTTTAATTTTATTAAACGTATTTATTTGATGATAAATAAATAAAGTGTTAAATTTTAAATTAAAATTATTTTATTTTTAGAGTTTTAATTTTTTATTAATCTTAAAATAGAAATGAATTTATTTGATAAAAATAAAAGAAGTTAAAATTTGATTTTTTTTATTTTTCATAAAATTTAATTTTTAATTAAATTAAATAATAAATAACATTGAATAAACTTTATATGTTAATGCATTTATTAATTTTAATTATTTATAAAGTATTCAATTACATATTTTTAAAATAAATAAAACAATGATTATTCATATACGATGTATGCAACAAATATTGTAATTAATCCAAAATAGCAAGGACAATCAGAGCAGCCAGTGATAGAGAAAATTATAAAAAAAAAAAAAACCTACAAAAAGAATTAATAACCATAAATAAGAAAATACAAAACAATAACGCATTACAAGAGAAAAGCTGATCAACGATGTGTCTTTTCTGATGAAAACTTGTCATCGAAAATATCTATTTAATTTTAACGGAAATAATCTTTATTTCGAGAGAAATTTAATAGAAAATAATAAACTTCTATCAAGAAAACTTTTGGCACGTTACGCCCAAAATTATTTTTCCGATGGAATTATTTGTCAAAAAATAAAATATTATAATTTTTAAATAAAAATTTCAAAATAAAATTTTGTCGAAAAAGATTATCTCTGAATGAATATTCAGTTGAAAAATTTATTTTGCAATCAAATTTTATTAAAAGCATAACCTATTAAATTATTTGATTTTTTTAGGGTATTGTATTTCAATAACTTATCAAATTATTCGGTCTGCTAAATAGATTTGTTCAAGAACTAAGCAAATGGTCTAACCAAACTCAAATTCAGCAGGTTGGACACATGTATTTGTGATTTAGGGCGGGCACTGTTTAGTAATAAAAATATTTTTAATTTAAATTTAATTATAAAAAGTAATATAAAAATTATTTTTTAATACTTTTGAATAGTAAAACAAGGTTAGGGGACAAGCCAAAAAAAAGCCTGGACAAAAGGACTAAAAAAAAAATTCAAACCCTGACCCAGCTTGATCTAGCTTAGCACATGAATACTTTTAATACTAAAATATTGTGTGAGACTCAATTACAACAATAATTAACTAAATTTTATTACATAATTTGTTTTATTTTGATCGAAAAATTCTAAAATCATATAAAAGTTTTTAGGTGAAATATTCCCTCAACCATATTGTTTTTTTTTTTTTTTAAAATAAAGGACAAACAAATAGGAGCAAGGCTGGCTAGGATTAGCTATGTCCACAAGCAAATACGAACAGAGTAGAAAGATTATATTATGTCCAAAAATCAAGTTATCTGTAAGATTTAATAAGCTTGGTTCAACATAAATTAGTTATGATAATTTTTTTTTATAATTCGTAACGATCAAATTTAAATTGACTTATCTCAAATTACTATTAAATTAATAAAAAATTTATTTAAATTTAATTATAATAATTAATATATTTTAAACAATAATATTCATATCGATCAAGCTCAAATTTTTTTAATTTAGCTCAATTTGATTTGGTATGAGCATGAAGCCTCTAACTAAGAAGATTATGTATAGTAATTAAAACGATTTATATACAAAATGAAATAAAAAAAAAAAAGTTAGAGAAGCAGAACTCCTTCCGCAAGCCGCCAGCAGCCAAGCCTGAAACATCGCTTTTCATCGCATAAATAAGACGTATGTAGAGTCTTCGTCCAATTTGATAAGATATATGCTGCAGATGACAAAATGAACACGGAAACTTATTTAAAAAATTTTAAGCTTGAATCTAAATTGAATATGATTTGATTAAAATATTAATGGTTCGAATCTAAGAAAATTCAAATCCGAAAGAACTTGAACCTGAAGGAACTCGAACCTAAAAGACCTAAACCCGAAAGAACTTGAGCCCAACCTGAACTCAAATTTAATACTAAAAATAAATATGATGAGATTATAATTAAATAATTTTTACAAATCAAAAACTTTAATTGTCAATTTTATTTTAGTATTCTTTCAATAATTTAATTAAATATTAAAAATTTAATTTATATTTTATATATAATTAAACTTGCTCATGGGTTAAGCTGGCTAGAACTTTTTTAAAATTCTAAGCTCAGGCCTTATTTAACATGCCCAAACCCACATGTTTAAGCGAGAATTATTGTTCATCATATAAAAGAATAATTTTTGTTAGTATTAATATATTTTATAATTAAATTTAAATAAAATATATGTTATTTTAATTTAAAATTACTGTTTTGAACTAGGCCGAGCTAGTCTAAAACAAAAATATAAGAATCCGTGCCCAAGCCTAATTGGGCTGAGTAGGTAGCTCGACCATTGAGTAAGTTTATATATGAAAAAATAATAATTTATCAAAAAATAAATCATATCATGAGCTTTGAAAGTATTATCAATAAAGTATATCATCCATTTATCATATATTTTTTTAATTTAATTAGTTAAACTCATTAAATATTAAGAGTTTATGTATGTTAGTGATAAAATTTTAAATACTTCTTTAAATATTTTTCTTATTTTATTATTATTATTATTATTATTATTATTATTATTATTATTTCAAGTAATAATAATTAAAGTCTGATAATAGTATAACAAAGTTATAAGATAAATTAAAAAATATAGAAACCATAATAGACGATACCATATCGAAAATGAATTAAATATTTAATATTAATACCATATGTAATTTTATTAAATATTAAAAATACAATTTATATTTTCTATATGGTTAATCCTGCTCATGGGTCAAACTAGATCTTGGCCTAAATCTTTTTTTAAAATCTCAAGGCCAGCCCCTTATTTAAAGTGCTCATACTTGCCTATTTAAGCCAAAATTACAGTTCATCATATTAAAGATTTTTTGTTAATATTTATATATTTTATAATTAAATTTAAATAAAATATATGTTATTTTAATTTAAAATAACTGTTCGAGTAGAACCGAGCTAGTCTGAAACAAAGATATAAGAACCCAGCTTCAGGCCTAATTGGGCCGAGTAGGTGGCCCGACCCTTGAATAGATCTGTATATGATAAAATAATAATTTATCAAAAAGTAAATCATATCATGAGCTTTAAAAACATTTTCAATAAAGTATATCATCCATTTATCATTTTTTTTAATTTAATTAGTTAAACTCATTAAATATTAAGAGTTTATATATGTTATTAGTAAAATTTTAAATACTTCTTTGAATATTATTATTATTATTATTATTATTATTATTATTATTATTATTATTATTATTATTATTATTATTATTTCAAGTAATAATAATTAGATTCTGATAATAGTATAGCTAAGTACTAAGATAAATTAAAAAATAAGGAAGCCATAACAGATAATACCATATCAAAAATAAATTAAATATTAACATTAAATATTAATACCATATATAATTTAATTAAATATTAAAATCTTAATGTATATTTTATATATGATTAAACATGCTCATGGGTTGGGCTGTGCTGCAGCCTAAATATTTTTAAAATCCTAAGCCGGGCTCTTATTTAACATGCCCATACTTGCTGGTTTAAGCTAGAATTACAATTCATCACATTAAAGAATTTTTTAGTTAATATTTATATATTTTATAATTAAATTTAAATAAAATATATGTTATTTTAATTTAAAATCATTGTTCTAAGCGACGTTGGCTAGTCTAGAATAAAAATATGACAACCCGGGCTAGGCCCAATTGGACTGGTTAGGTAGCCCGACTCTTGAGCAAGTCTACGTATGATAAAATAATAATCTATAAAAAATAGCATATCATATCATGAGCTTTGAAAATATTTTTAATAAAGTATATAATCAATTTATCATTTTTTTTAATTTAATTAGTTAAACTCATTAAATATTGAGAGTTTATGTATGTTAATAGTAAAATTTTAAATACTTTTTTGATGATGATGATGATGATTATTATTATTATTATTATTATTTCAAGTAATGATAATTAGAGTATAATAATAGTATAACAAAGTAATAAGATAAATTAAAAAATACGAAAGTCATTATAGTTAAAACCATTTAAAAAATAAAAAAAAAATCATATGTTAGACTAACGACTAGACCTGCTTATAGACTAGACAACCTACCGAACGTTATAGGCCTAGCACGACTAGACCTAGGTCTCATATTTTAAGTTTCAAGCAGGCTTGACCCGAAACAGTATTTTTTAAATAAAATAATCTATTTTATTTAAATTTAATTATAAAATATGTAAATATTAATATAAGAACAACTTTTTAATATAATAAATAGTGAGTTATACTTAAATGGATCGGCCAAGCCAAATTCAACCCTAAGCTTAGACTTCAAAATATTTTCGGGCCATGGCTGGGCCCATAGAGCTGAACTAAGATTTTTTCAGGTCGGACTGAGCAAAATTTAAGCTTAAGCTTAGAATTCAAAAATATGTAAAAGTTATTACATTTCACATAACATGAAAAATGATGTAAAACATGCTCAAACCCGAACTTAAATCTGAAAATGCTTGAACCTAAATAGACTAAACCCGAATTGGCGCAAACTTGAATAGATGCAAACCTGAATTGGCTCGAACTCGAATTGGTCCAGACTTCAAATAATCCAAATATGAATAGGTCTGAACCTGAAAAAATTCGAACCCAAAAGGACCTGACCCAAACCCATCCAGTTGTCACCTCTAATATATGTGTTAACTTTATTTTTTTAGATATGGACTCTTGTTCTAGCAATATACAATACATTTTAGAGATTTTCCTTTTTATTCTTTGGTCGTTGATAGTAAACCTATTTATGGTCAGATTGTACGGTGGTTATGTTCTCAATTATTTTCTTTTTAAATTCCTCACTTAGCTTTGGCTTGTAAATTGTTTTATTATTTAAAAAAATTAAAATATTATTTTTATATTAATATTTATATATTTTATATTTAAATTTAAATAAAAATATATTTTACTGAATTATTTATGATTTGCGTGGTTTAAAGACTAGTCTAAATCAATAAAACTCATATCCGAGCTACCTTGACATTGAACAAGTCTACATGATAGTTGTTCATATGTATTTAAATTTTCATTTACCTAAAAAAGATTAGTGGATTTGGACAAGAAAATAATTTTTATTCTTAATCGATTTAAATTTGATTTTGTAAAACATATATATAAAAATTCTTAAATTCATGTAAATTAAAATCGTCACAAAATGATATTAAGTTTAAACAAAATTTGTGATGTGCCACTAATTACATAATGAAAAAAAATTAATTTATATTAAATAAACAAATAGTTATTGAAAAATAATTTCCTTGTAAAATCTTTGCAATCCATTGAGAGTAAGCTACAATCTAACCTCCCTTTTAATATACTACATAGAGCTAAAATATCTAATTATAATTAATTAGGATTTTTATGCAAGATTTATTTGGAATTTGTGTCATGCTCGGCAAAATAAAATGATAAATTTAATAGCAATTATTAAATTGTGCAGCAGAAAAAATTAGATAAACATATCGAATTCCTCAAAGGGTTAAATTGTACATCTTTAATCAATCTAAAAAATTCAAGAACGCCGAAAATGAAATCATACCTCAAATCGAGATTGTCAGGATCCCTGATCAAGTTCAATCTTTGCGCTTGTTCTTGCACACCCAAGCCTAGTTATTGCAAACCAAAAATGTCCAATTATTTGGCCTCTAATAATGATCCACAGGGTGATTCAGAAAACCTTCATAAAGTTAGGATCATGTTTTGTCGAGAATTATGCTAATGACTGTCACAACGTACCCTGGGATGGATCCTCGTGGATCTATGGGTGCGCATGACTTAAAATATTTTCCTGATATGGAAATATCTTCATGACCGAGACTTTTTTTTAGCGATGTGATAAGAATAAAAATGTACGGATTCTCAAATTAAAATACAGTGAAGGGGACCATCGGATGCCTATTGAAACCTATGTTTTGGGTTACGAAACTCAAAACATTGATCCCATGGTCTACGTAATGCAAAGATTCGCCGTTTGGGTTTAGGAGTTGTTTACGCATGATAAGGTATGAGCCTCTTCATGACGCCCGAAATAGGTACCTTACTAGTTATATCTTATCTTGATTTCGATTCTTTCGATCATAACTTGTCACTGTTTCGATATATCCCTCTTTTAATGCATTAATCTTGTAGAAATAATCTAGGTTTTGATGAAAAAGATATAATCTCATATATGCCCCGAAGAGATGGAGAATATAGAGATTTTGATTAAAGGACCTCTGGATTTTATTTTGAAAATGAAATGTTCCACATTAGGCATTGGAAAGATACCTACGCAGAACATTACTTTTGACTTTATTTGAAATGTTTTGAAAACATGAATGCAAATAATCATCACAAAGAAATCATGTTAGTAAGGCAATAAATGAAGTAACATAACATGGATCATGGAATGCAATGATAAAGAAAATGGGTGGACTATTAAAATTTATCTCGCTATTGGCGTCAATTTTCTAAGAATAATCGAATAGATAATTTTCAAGATGCATCTGAGTTTCTTAATTAAACAAGGTTTATTTGACATGTTCATAGATGTCCGAGAAAGAGAAAAAATTAATTGTAGTTGAAAGATAGGGTTAGAGTATCCCTTCGGAAAGGTAGGGTTAGAGTATCCTGTGGATGACAAATAATTTTAACAAAGAAGGATTTTTAAATCTTGATAATTTTGGAAAGCAGGGTTGGAGTATCCCTTCGGAAGATCGGGGTTGACAAATCATTTTGATAAAGGAAGGTTTTTTTTAATCTCGATAATTTTGAAAAACAGGGTTGGAGTATCCCTTCGGAAAGGTGGGGTTAGAGTATCCCAAAAGTAACATGTTTGACACTCTTTAAAGGAGTTGAGTTGGAAAACTTAAGTTATCAAAACCCTATGATTTAGGGAATGTAGGAGCCTTTCAACAATTTTTGGCAAAAAAAATTATTGTGAATGAGGATGGTAAAGATGTAAAACATTTTTGTGCCTTAATATGAGCATATAGGAGGTCAAAGCATGTTCTCGAGTTTGATCGGGTTGATACGGAGACATTCAAATGTTCCAAGACAAAACTCGGGAAAACAACTCAATTTTGACCATAACCGAAAATAGAGGATAGCATCGTGCTATCCTACTTCCCGAATTTATTCTAAATTGGTTTGAAGGATTTAGAGGGTGGACAAGATACCGTTAGCAAGCTAACCCGATGAGGGTCAATCTAAAAATATTCTCAATATCCCAAAAAGTCATTTTCTGAGGGAATAAATTTTCAAATTCGGATTGATTATGCTACTGGTAGAACATATGAGGAACAAGGTGTGCCGAAATTCAAAAAATCACCCCAGTCTCATTTGGTATCATAAAATTGCAAGTGATACCTTTTAGGAAAAATATTTGAAAATTTTGGTAAAATCATTTAGTGGGCTTGAACGGTCCAACCAGAATATATGTTTGGATTCCAGAGGTTCTGGATAGTTTAGATTTGAAAAATCATAACTCTCTCACTCGGATTGATCTGGCGATGAACAAGACCTTGTTTTAAAGGTATTTTGACACACTTTCATAGAAAAATCACAAAATTCACTGAAAATCATTTAGGATTTTAAAATAATTTTTCAATTTGTAACAGCCATGCTGCCAGCAGGAGACAAAGCAAAACAGGGGATATCTCTCATTTTTTTATGTCTACGAGTCCAAACTCGAGTCATTTGACGTTTGAACATCTATGACTGAAGGGAAAGAGTGCCATGAGCATCACGAACTCATTTGCACAGCCCCAGAGTAGTTTGGGACGATGAATAGCCCGTTAATCATACCACTCAAGGTTTTGACTCAAACAAGGCATAAACATTTAGGGAATAATTGTAAGACCATTTTCGTTTCAAAATCAAAATATTTGAGCTTGTTTAACCAAGATTCCAGATATGAAAAAACTTAATTTTTCCTAAGATATTTTGCTAACTTTAAGGAAAATGCTAAGTTCATGCTAATCCCCATTGGTTGAGGTTAAGATGCTTGGCTTGGGGGGTTTTGAAAATTAGTTTTGATAGCCATTAAACATGCATTTTGACAAGGAGAAGACAACAAACATACAACGGGATGGCACACAACATGAATAGGGGTGCTAACTTTACCAATGGTTTAGACAAAGAAAGTGTAATACATTTTGACAAGAAAATCTTCTGGATGCTGAAAATGACAATAGTTCATGCAAGTTAATGTGTAAATGTGCTTGAAATGTGTTAGGCTAAGGATTCATACATGGATTAGGGATAACAAAATGCATGGATATGACATAAAATGCATGAGCAAGAGCTGTCAAAATGATAAGGATGAAATAAGGCATTTTGCACATCAAAAGGGCATTAAGGCATCCAAATCCTAAACTAGCACAATCAAAAGCCAGAATAATGCATGATAATCCTAAGAGGGTGGTGGAAACATGGAGAGCTCACTAAAATGATGAAGATGCTAAAAAATAGAAAATGTAAGTGATAGAATAAGAAGTTATACCAACAAAACTTCACTTTATGGCCAAATAGTTGTAGCAACAGAGATGCCTGGAATTTCTCTCTTTTTCTTGTTGTTAATAGGCAAGAAAAAGAGAGAAACAATAAGGTTTTAGTTCTAGTATGGATGAGGCTAATTTTCAGAATGTGTAAAAGTTGAGAGTGAGTATTTTGGGGCTGTTTTTGGTTGGTGGGTGAAGAGCTATGGGATTTTGGTTTTTTTTTTTTAATGTGTGAATGTGTTTTTTAGAAGCTGAAACAAGCTAGAATCTAACCTTTTTCAGCTAAGATAGAAGTGGTCCATTTTATACCAGCATTTTGGAGCCAAATTAGAGGTGTTTTTGGCCATTTCTCAAGGGGGAGAAAGTGATGTTAGCATGGTGGCTATAAGGTGGATGTAGGGAGCAACTTACTGCCAACGTGACGGGTATAGGGTGGCTGGTTTAAATGCTGAAATGATTTTCTAGCAAATAGGGTGGTTGATAGTGATATTGGCCAATAACTAGGGAGGAGTAAGTGATCAAATGACATTAACCCTTTTGATCTAATTTAGACTTAGAAAATGTTTTGATTAATTTAAAAGTCTAAATTCATAATTTTATATGTGTTTTAATCTTTCCTGATGCAAAGAAATGAGTTAAAATCGAGTTTTGGATCAATGGTGGATGAGTAAAAAATGTTCAAACCGTGAAAATAGCCTGTATGTATTGTAGAATGTATCGATACATTTGGTCCAAAAACCTTAGGTGCATCGATACAATAAACACTGTATTGATACTATGAACCACTATATCAATACTATGAACCACTGTATCATACATGTTGATATGTATCGATACATTTCTTTACAGATTACATGTTTCGATCTTAGCATGGCCTAGTATCGATACATGAGGTCCTATATTGATACAGAGGCTTATGTATCGATACATCGACATGTTTATATCGACATGTTATATCGATACAAATAAGGACATTTCAAATTTTTGGATCATTGGAGCATTGTATCAATACATGAGAACCATGTATCAATACATTCAAGTGAAATTATGAATTTTCTCATATGTTTTGTCTTCGGACACCTTGAACTACATCATTTGGTGCCACATCCTTACATTTACCTTTGATATGATCCCTAGGCCTTCTTGACCTCCTACGTCGCCCGGCGATCATCACTCCTTCTCATGTTTATGCTCCAGATTACTTAAAATTAGCCCAGAAAAAATAAGGTGTTTATAGCTATCCCTCTTTGACCGTTATTGAGATTCAGGAATAAGGCAAAGATAAATAGACACTATTTTGTCTAGGGTGGACTGATGCTCCTCAGAACACTAAGGTTTTAAGTTTTCTAAGGTTTGACCCTTTTAGGCAGGTACAGAGTATCATGGATTTTTTTATATGGGTGCTGCCAACTTGTGCAGACTTTGACTTAAACCTATGTGCCACCAGCTTGTGTGGGCTTTAATTTGACTACCGCTAGCTTATACCGGCTTTGACTCAAACTTGGGTACAACAGCTAGTGTGGGCTTTGACTTGGGTGCCACCAGCTCATGCGGGCTTTGACTTAGACTTAGGTGCCACCAGCTCGTGTGGGCTTTGACTTGGGTGCCGCCAGCTCGTGCAAGCTTTGACTTAGACTTGGGTGCCACCAGCTCGTGAGAGCTTTAACTTGGGTGTCGTCAGCTCATGCAGGTTTTGAATTAGAATTGGGTGCCACCAGCTCATGTGGGCTTTGACTCGGGTGCCGTTAGCTCGTGCAGGCTTTGACATGGTGCTGCCAGCTCGGGTGGGCTTTCACTTAAACTTGGGTGCCACTAGCTCATGTGGGCCTCAAAAGAGTGCCACCATCTTGGGTGAGCTTTAACTTTGGTGCCACCAGCTCGTGCTAGCTTTGACTTAGACTTGGGTGCCACTAGCTCGTGTGGCCTTTGACTCGAGTGCCATTGGCTCGTGCGGGCTTTGACTTAGACTTGGGTGCCACCAGCTCGTGTGGGCTTTGACCCAGGTGTCATTGGCTCGTGCGGGCTTTGACTTAGACTTGGGTGCCACCAGCTCGTGTGGGCTTTGACCCAGGTATCATTGGCTCGTGCGGGCTTTGACTTAGACTTAGGTGCCACTAGCTCCTGTGGGCTTAGACTCGGGTG
>JAQSVH010025933.1:0-10842 GCA_029448705.1 Adansonia digitata | reverse complement strand
GTCATACGAGACCAATAAGATGAGTGATTCATCTTATGGTCCCCCTCACTGTGTCATAAGTCAAGAATCTGTACTTTTTCGTTCTCATCACAACACCAAAGAATAGTCTCAATCAAAGAGACACTTCCAAGTTGAAAAAAATATTTTAAGTCATGTGCACTCATAGATCTGCAAGGATCCACCTGGGGTACGTTGCGACAGTGCCCAATCATGAAAAAAATTTATTGCAATAAAGGGAAAGTGTTTATGGTACCCAATCATGAGAAAAAAAAAGAGATTAGTACGTGAATCCATGTTTATACCAATTGATAGATGAACTTTGATTCTAAAAAATGGTAGGACGAAAAGTTTTTCTTATGAAATCAAAGCATTAATGTCATTTATCCCAATACGTGAAACGTGTTTATGGTGCCCAATCATAAAAAGAAAAGAGATTATTATGTGAATCTACATTGTCCTATTTGAAAAATGAAATTTAATTCTCAAAAATGACAAAAACAACTTTACTTATAAAGCCAAAGCATCAATGTCATTTATCCCAATGAAAAGAATGAATTTATAATGCCTAATCATGCGATGAAAAGAGATTATTGTGTGAATCCGTGTTTTTCCCAATTGACAGACAAAGGTTGATTCTAAAACATAATAGGAAGAGAAGTTTTCCTTATGGAACCAAAGGATCAATTCATTTATCCCAATGAAGAGAATAATTTTATGTTGCCTAATCATGAAAAAAAAGGAGATTGTTATGTGAATCTTTGTCTGTTCCAATTGGCAGACGAACTTTAATTCTAAAAAATGATAAACAAAAGCTTTTCTTATGAAACCAAAGTGTCAATGTCATTTATCCCAATCAAAAGAATGAGTTTATGGTGCCCAATCATGAAAAGAAAGGAGATTGTTATGTGAATTTATGTTTATCCCAATTGACAAATGAACTTGGATTCTAAAAAATGAATGGAAGGGAAGTTTTTTTTATGAAACCAAAGCATTAATTGATTTATCTCAATAAAAAGAACGAGTTTATGGAGCCCAATCTTGAAAATAAAGGAGATTATTATGTAAATCCACGGTTATCCCAATTGATAGATGAACTTCAATTCTAAAAATGACAAAAGAAAAGCATTTCTTATGAAACTAAAGCATCAATGTTACTTATCCTAATGAGCAGAGTGAGCTTATGGTGCCTAATGATGAAAAGAAAAAAATTTATTATTTGAATTAGTGTTTGTCTTAACTGACAGATAAACTTCAATTCTAAAAACTTTTCAGAAGAAAAACTTTTCTTATGATACCAAGGCACGAAATCATTTATCCTAACGAGGGGAATAAGTTTATGGTTCCCAATCATGAAAAGAAAGGAGATTATTACATGAATCTATGTTTATCCCAATTGCCAGATAGACTTTGATTCTAAAAACTGGTGGAAAGAGGACTTTTTTTTATGAAACCAAAAGCATCAATGTCATTTATCCCAAAGAGTAGGACGATTTTATGGTGCCTAATCATAAAAAAAAATAAGATCATTATGTGATTGTGTGTTGGTCCAAATTAATAGATGAACATTAATTCTAAAAAATTATGGAAAGAGAAGCTTTCCTCATGAAACCAAAGCATCAAAGTCATTTATCCTAATGAGTAGAATGTGTTTATGGTTCCCAATCATGAAAATAGTGAATATTATTATGTGAATCCATGTTTGTCCTAATTGACTGACTAACTTTGATTCTAAAAAATAGTAGAAAGACAAGCTTTTCTAATGAAACAAAAGCATCAATGTCATTTATCCTAATAAGGAGACTGAGTTTATAGTTCCTAATCATGAAAAGAAAGGAGATTATTATGCATATCCACGTTTGTCCCATTGTTGGACAAACTTTACTTTTAAGGAAAATGGTGGAAAGAAAAGTTTTTTTTTAAACCAAAGCATCAATGTCATTTATCCCAATGAGTAAAACGAGTTTATAGTGGCTAATCTTGAAAATAGAGACGATTATTACAAGAATCCATGTTTTCCCCAATTGATAAATAAACTTTGATTTAAAGGAAAATGGCCCCCAAAAAAAAGCTTTTCTCATGAAGCTAAAGCATCAAATCATTTATTGCAATGAGAAGAATGAGTTTATGGTGCCTAATCATGAAAGGAATGGAGATTATTATGTGAGTCTGTGTCTATACCAATTGACAAACGAACTTTGATTCTAAAAAATAGGGAGAAGAAAAGTTTTTCTTATGAAACCAAAGCATTAATGTCATTTATCCCAATGAGTAGAATAAGTTTATGGCCCAATCATGAAAACAAAAGAGATTATTTTGTGAATCTGTGTTTGTCCCAATTGAAAGATGAATTTTAATTCCAAAAAATAACAAAAAAATCTTTTCTTATGAAACCAAAGCATTAATGTTATTATTCCCAATGAAAAGAAAGAGTTTATGGTGCCCAATCATGAAGAAAAAAGGACATTATTATGTGAATCTATGTTTATCCCAATTGATAGATGAACTTTGATTCTAAAACATGATAGGAAGAGAAGTTCTTTTGATGAAACCAAGGCATCAATTCATTTATCCCGATGACGGGAATGAGTTTATAAAGCCTAATCATGAAAATAAAGGAGATAATTATATGAATCCATGTTTGTCATAATTGAAAGATGAAATTTAATTCTAAAAAATGATGAAAGAAAAGCTTTTCTTACGGAACCAAAGCATCAATGCCATTTATCCTAATGAGCTGAATGAGTTTACGATCCCCAATCATGAAAATAAAAGATATTTTTATGTGAATTAATGTTTGTCCTAATTGACAGATGAACTTTAATCCTAAAAAATGTTAGGAAGAAAATCTTTTCTTATGAATCCAAATCATCAATTCATTTATCCAATGAGGAGAATGATTTTATGCTCCCCAATCATGGAAAAAAAAGAGATTATTACATGAATCTTTGTTTATCCCAATTGATCGAGGAACTTTGATTCTAAAAAATGGTGGGAGGAAATGCTTTTCTTATGAAACTAAAGCATCAATGTCATTTATCCTAATGAGGAGAATGAGTTTATTGTGCCTAATCATGAAAAGAAAGGAGATTATTATGTTAATATTTGTTCCCCAATTGATAGAAGAATTTTAAATGGTGGAAAAAGAAGCTTTTCTTATGAAATCAAAGCATCAATGCCATTTATCCTAAAGAGTAGAATGACTTTATGTTGCTCAATCATGAAAAGCTACAAGATTATTATGTGAATCTAAGTTTGTCCTAATTAAGAGATGAACTTTAATTCCAAAAAATGGTGGAAAGTGAAGCATTTCTTATGAAACCAAAGCATGAATGTCATTTATCCCAATGAGCAGAATGAGTTTATGGTGCCCAATCATGAAAAGAAAGGAGATTATTACCTAAATCCATGTTTGTCCTAATTGACAGATGAACTTTGATTCTAAAATATGGTGCGAAGAAATGCTTTTCTTATGAAACCAAAGCATCAATATCATTTATCCCAATGAAGGGGTTCAATTTATGGTTCCAGATCATGAAAAGAATGGAGATTATTATGAGAATCCCCATTTATCCCATTGTTGGACATGCTTTACTTCTAAGGAAAATGGTCGAAAAAGAAGCTTTTCTTTTGAAACCAAACCATTAATGTCATTTATTCCAATGAGTGGAACGAGTTTACAGTGCCCAATCTTGAAAAAAAAAGGAGATTATTAGTAGAATCCATGTTTTCCCTAATTGATGGATAAACTTTGATTCTGAGGAAAATATGTAAAGAAGAGCTTTTCTAATTAAGCCAAAGCATCAGCATTATTTATCCCAATAAGGAGAATGACTTTACAATTCCCATCATGAAAAGAAAAGAGATTATCACATGAGTCCCTTTTTATCTTAATTGACTGATGAACTTTGATTCGAAAAAATGGTTGAAAGAGAAGTTTTTCTATTGAAACCAATGCATCAACATCATTTACCTAATGAGGAGAATGAGTTTATGGTGCATAATAATGAAAAAAAGGAGATTAATATGTGAATCTTTGTTTGTCCTAATTCATAGACAAATTTTAATTCTAGAAAATGGTGGAAAGAGAAGCTTTTCTTATGAAACCAAATCATTAATGCCATTTATCCCAACGAGCAAAATGAGCTTGTGGTCCACAATCATGAAAAGAAAAGATATTTTTATGTGAATTAATGTTTGTCCTAATTAACAAATGAACTTTGACTCTAAAAAATGTTGGGAAGAAAAGCTTTTCTTATGAATCCAAAGCATCAATTCATTTATCCCAATGAGGAGAATAATCTTATATTTCCTAATCATAAATAGAAAAGAGATTATTACATGAATCTGTATTTATCCCAATTGATAAACGAACTTTGACTCTAAAAATTGGTGGGAAGAAATGTTTTTCTTAAGGAACTAAATCATCAATATCATTTATCCTAATGAGGAGAATGAGTTTATGGTGCCCAATCATGGAAAGAAAGAAAATTGTTATGTGAATCTTTATTTCTTCTAATTGACAGATAAACTTTACTTAAAAAAATGGTGGAAAAAGAAGCTTTTCTTATGAAATCAAAGTATAAATTTCATTTATCCTAGTGAGTAGAATGACTTTATGGTGCCCAATCATGAAAGCAAGTAGATTATTATGTGAATCCATTTTTTTCCTAATTGACAAACAAACTTTGATTCTAAAATATGGTGGGAAGAAATGCTTTTCTCATGAAACCAAAGCATCAATGTCGTTTATCCCAATGAAGGGACTTAGTTTATGGTTCTCGATCATGAAAATAGAGGAGATTATTATGAGAATCCCCGTTTATCCCATTGTTGGACAAGCTTTACTATTGAGGAAAATGGTGGAAAAAGAAGCTTTTCTTTTGAAACCAAAGCATCAATGTCATTTATCCCAATGAGCGAAATGAGTTTACAGTGCCCAATCTTCAAAAGAAAAGAGACTATTATATGAATCCATGTTTTCTCTAACTGATGGACAAACTTTGATTTTGAGAAAAATGGTAGAAAGAAGAGCTTTTCTTATTAAGCCAAAGCATCCGCATCATTTATCCCAATGATGAGAATGACTTTATGATTCCCATCGTGAAAAAAAAAGAGATTATCACATGAATCCATTTTTGTCTCAATTGACAGATGAACTTTGATTCTCAAAAATGGTCGAAAGAGAAGTTTTTCCTTTGAAACTAATGCATCAACATCATTTACCTAATGAGGAAAATGTGTTTATGGTGCATAATAATGAAAAGAAAGGAGATAATTATGTGATCTTTGTTTGTCCCAATTGACAAAAGAATTTTAATTCTAAAAAACATGGAAAGAGAAGTTTTTATTATGAAACCAAAGCATCAACGTCATTCATCCTAATTAATAGAACAAGCTTATGGTGCCTAATCATGAAAAAAAAGAAATTATTATATGAATTCGTGTTTGTCCCCATTGATAACCAAAGCGTCAATGTCATTCATCCCAATGAGGAGAATAAGTTTATGGTGCCCAATCATGAAAGAAAAAGGAGATTATTATGTGAATCCGTGTTTATACCAGTTGACATACAAACTTTGATTCTAAAAAATGGTGGGAAGAGAAGTTTTTCTTATGAAACCAAAGCATCAATGCCATTTATCCTAATGCGGAGAATGAGTTTATGGCATCTAATCATGAAAGGAAAGGTGATCATTATGTGAATCTCGTTTGTCCCAATTAACCAACAGAATTTGATTCTAGAAACTGGTGGGAAGAAATGCTTTTCTTATGAAACTAAAGCATGAATGTTATTTATCTCAATGATGAGAATGAGTTTATAGTGCGCAATCATGACAAGAAAAAAGATTATTATGTGAATCCTTATTTGTCCCAATTGACAAAGAACTTTAATTCTAAAAAATGGTGGGAAGAGAAACTTTTCTTATGAAACCAAAGCATCAACGTCATTTATCCTAATAAGCAAAATGAGTTTATGGTGCCTAATCACAAAAAAAAAGAGATTATTATGTGAATCCATATTTGTCCTAATTGACAGACGAATGTTGATTGTAAAAAATGCTGGGAAGAAAAGCTTTTCTTATGAAACCAAAGCATCAATGTAGTATATCCCAATGATGAGAATGAGTTTATGGCGCCCAATTATGAAAAGAAAGGCATTTTTATAAGAACCTATGTTTCTCCTAATTGATAGACAAACTTGAATTCTAAAAAAAATGGTGGAAAGGCAAGTTTTTCTTATAAAACCAAAGCATCAATGTTATATATCCCTATTAGAAGGACGAATTTATAGTGCCAAATCATTAAAAGAAAAAAGATTATTATTAGAATCCATGTTTGCCGCAAATAATAGATAAACCTTGATTCTAAGAAAAATGATGAAAAAAGCTTTTCTAATGAAACCAAAGCATTAACATCATTTATCCCAATGAGAAGGATGAGTTTACAGTTCCCAATCATGAAAAAAATAAGATTATTATGTGAACTTGTGTTTATCTCAACTGACAGATGAACTTTGATTCTAAAAATGGTTGGAAGTAAAGTTTTTCTTATGAAACCAAAGCATCAATGTCATTTATCCTAATAAGGAGAATGAGTTTATGGTGCCCTATCATGAAAGAAAAGGAGATCATTATGTGAATCCATGTTTCTCCTAATTGGCATACGAACTTTGATTCTAAAAATGGTGGGAAGAAATGTTTTTCTTATGAAACCAATTCAAAAATGTCATTTATCCAAATGAGGAAAATAAGTTTATGGTTCCTAATCATGGAAAGAATGGAGATTATTACATGAATCTGTGTTTATCCTAATTGACAGATGAGCTTTGATGCTAAAAACTAGTAGGAAAAAAAGTTTTTCTTATGAAACCAAAAGCATCAATGTCAATTATCCTAATGAGTAGAACAAGTTTATGGTGCCTAATCATAAAAAAAGGAGATAATTAAGTGATTACGTGTTTGTCCAAAATGATTTACAAACATTAATTCTAAAAACTAGTGGAAAAAAAAACTTTTCTTATGAAACCAAAGCATCAATGTCATTTATTCCAATGAGTAGAAAGAGTTTATGGTTCCCAATCATGAAAATAAAAGATATTATTATCTAAATCAGTGTTTGTCCTAATTGGCTAATGAACTTTGACTCTAAAAATGGTAGGAAAAAAAGCTGCTTTTATGAAACCAAAGCATCAATGTCATTTATCCCAATTAGGAGACTAAGTTTATGGTTTCCAAGCATGAAAAAAATGAGATTATTATGAGAATCCACATTTGTCCCATTGTTGGACAAACTTTACTTCTAAGGACAATGGTGGAAGGAAAAGCTTTTCTTCTAAAACCAAAGCATTAATGTCATTTATCCCAATAAGTAGAATAAGTTTACAGTGCCCAGTCTTGGAAAGAAAGGAGATTACTACAAGAATCTATATTTTCCCTAATTGACAGATAAATTTTGATTCTAAGGAAAATGGTGGAAAGAAAAGCTTAAATAGAAAGCTTCAATATCATTTATCCTAATGAGGAGAATAGGTTTACTGTTCCTAATCATGAAAAGAAGGAGATTATTACATGAATCCGTGATTATCTCAATTGAAAGATGAATTTTGATTTTAAAAATGGTGGGAAAAGAAGTTTTTCTTATGAAACCAAAGCATCAATATCATTTATCCCAATGAGGAGAATAAGTTTCTAGTACCCTATCATGATAGGAAAGGAGACATTATGTGAATTTGCATTTGTCCCTTTCGACCTATGAAATTTGATTCTAGAAAATGGTAGAAAGAAATACTTTTCTTATGAAACTAAAGAATCAATGTCATTTATCCTAATGAGGAGAATGGGTTTATAGTGCCCAATCAAAGAAAAAAGATTATTATGTAAATCCTTGTTTATCTTAATTGACTGATAAACTTTAATTCTAAAAAATGAGGGAAAGAGAAGCTTTTCTTATGAAACCAAAGCATCAACGTCATTTATCCCAGTTTGTGTGCCTAATCATGAAAAGAAAGGAGATTATTATGTGAATCTGTGTTTGTCTTAATTAACAGACAATCATTATTCTAAAAAATGGTGGGAAGAAAAGCTTTTCTTATGAGACCAAAGATCAATGTAATTTATCCCAAAAACGAGAATGAGTTTAATGTACCCAATTATAGAAAGAAATAACATTTTTATGAGAACCCATATTTGTCCTAATTGATAGACAAACTTTAATTCTTAGAGATATGGTGGAAAGAAAAGCTTTTCTTGCAAAATGAAAGCATCAATATTATTTTTCCCAATGAGAAAGATCAGCTTATGGTGCCCAATCATTAAAAGAAAAGAGAGTATTATCAGAATCCATGTTTGCCCCTTTCTACGGATAAACTTTAATTCCACGAAAAAATGATGGAAAAAAAAGCTTTTCTAATGAAACCAAAGCTTTTATGCCAAAGGTCCATATTTAGGATAGGTTTGTCATTTCATCATCGTATTATTGTCCATTAGGGTGTTGAGATACTTTTATGTCGAAGGGATTCCCTAAGGGCATTTTGGTATTTTTCTTTAAAATCAAGTCCTAGATAGTAACCGGAATGCTTTTATGCTAAGGGTGTACATTTAGGATAGATTTATCCTTTTTTATTTTTAGTGCCTTTTAGGATAACCGAGATACTTTTATGTTGAAGGTATACTTTAGGAGCATTTTAGTAATTTTTTCTCAAGTCGAGTCCTAGGTATTCACTGGGATGCTTCTAGGCCAAAGATGCATATTTAGGATATGTTCACGCTCTTAGTGTTATTTTTGAGTTTTTTGGGGTCACCATGATACTTTTACATCAACAGTATACCTCAAGGTCAGTTTTGTAATTTTGCATTAGAACCAAGTCTTATGTGATTGCTAAGATACCTTTATGTTGAAGGTACACATTAGGGTTAGGTTCATCATTTTAGACCATTTTTGAGTTTTAGGTTATTTTTTTAACATTTATAGTAAATTTAGAATTTTTAAACATTAAGGTAATATCTCTGATGTTAAAATAGGATGTGGAATTCTTACCAGAATATGCGAGGGGTTCCATAGATTATTTTAATAATGAGATACCCTTTTCATAATGAAAGTCAAGATTTTTCAAATAAAAAAAAAATAAAACCTTTTGTATTCCATTGGCTCTTTTTGGGGCATGAAAGAGAACGGTAAAATCTTCATGTTCTTGTGGTTCTGCGAGAGGCTATGAAAGACATTTTATTATTTCTAGAAATATTAAAACCCGACTTTCATGGAATTATAAATTTTGTTTCATAAAATTTAATTTGTAAACATAAGGGAATTATAATTAAAGATAGAATATTGAAACCAAATAAAGTCAAATTTATTTTAACATATGATTAATAAGATACTGATTGCTGGGTATCATGAGAAAGTCGATCCTTACTTGTGATTGTAACCAACTTTTGGACCCTTTCATGTGATCTCTAGTACGAGCACAGACCTCCGAGTTCATTTTTATTGGTTTTGTAATCCTTTAAATACAAACTTTGATAGGTGTCCAATCTTACTTGGCCAAAATAAGATTAGTGGCGACTCCAAAATAAATGGTTATTTCATAACGACTATTTAGAGGAGTTGAGTGAGCTATTCATCTCGACAACATAGTCCCTATGTAGGAAAATAATATTAAGAAGGATATTGACCCCTAAAAAATACAAAGAACCAATCATATACATCGATATTTATATAGAAACAATGAATACATTTGCCATTTTAAGTTGAGCTGGCCAGGATTTGTACCTAAGCCATGTTACGACAGCTCCATTAGGGATAGGTTAGAGAGTCAGGCCCAGAATTAATTACATGTTAACTTTTTTTTTATTATCGGCACTAAAATCGTGTTCCCTGCATTGGGATACACAATATTGATGCTATGTATTTGCAAGAAAGGCTTTTGTTTCTACCATTTTCCCTATAATCGAAATTCATCAATGAAATAAGGCAAACTTGGGTACTCATAATAATCTCCATTCTTTCTGATATGGGCACTAAATCATGTTCTCATTATTGGGATACACGATATTGATGCTTTGGATTTGCAAGAAAAGCTTTTCTTTCCATCATTTTTCTTATGATCAAAGTTTATCCGAGAAATGAGACAAACTAGGATACTCATAATACTCTTAATTCTTATTGTTATTGGCACTACAATCATGTTCTCCACATTGGGATACAAGATATTGATGCTTTGGATTTGCAAGAAAAGCTTTTCTTTCCACCATTTTCCTTATAATTAATATTCATCTGTGAAATGAGACAAACTTGGACACACATATTAATCTCAAGTTTTTTTTGTTGTTGGCATTACAATCTTGTTCTCCACATTGGGATACATGATATTGATGCTTTGGATTTCCATGAAAAGCTTTTCTTTCCAAGTTTTTCCTTATAATTAATGTTCACCCGTGAAATAAGACAAACTTGGATACTCATAATAATCTCTATTCTTTTGGTTATGGGCATTATAATAATGTTTTCCTTATTGGGATACACGATATTGATACTATGGATTTGCAAGAAAAGCTTTTCCTTCTGCCATTTTCTTTATAATTAATGCTCACCCATGAAATAAGACAAACTTGGATACTCATAATAATCTCCATTGTTTTTGTTATGGGCATTACAATCATGTTCTCCACATTTTGGTGCACGATCTTAATGCTTTGGATTTGCAAGAAAAGCTTTTCTTTCAACCATTTTCCTTATAATTAATGTTCATCTATGAAATAAGACAAAATTGGATACTCGTAATAATCTCCATTCTTTTTTGTTATGGGCACTACAATCATGTTCTCCTCGTTGGGATACACAATA